>JAOEHY010044059.1:0-10781 GCA_025447955.1 Psilopsiagon aurifrons | reverse complement strand
TGAGGAAGAAATTCTTTACTGTGAGGGTGGTGAGGCAGTGGAATGGGTTGCCCAGGGAAGTTGTGAATGCTCCATCATTGTCAGTGTTCAAGGCCAGGCCGGAGAGAGCCTTGAGTGACATGGTTTAGTGTGAGGTGTTTCTGCCAATGTTAGGGCAGTTGGAACTAGCTGATCTTAAGGTCCTTTCCAAGCCTGACTGTCCTATGATTCTCTGATTCTATGAATGGCTGATGAAGATAGTTTTCCAGTTGCCACATCTCAAACACTGTTAAGCAGAGGTGAGATTCACTCCTTTTCTTCTTCACAAGGCAAATCCCTCTGACATCTTGTCAAAACACCTGCTAATATCTGTTGCACATTCCGTCTGGGACAGAGGAAGCCTTGTGTGTACCCACAGACCCACTTTACCACTGTAGTAGAGACCAAGGACAAGGATGCTGAGACGCCACTGTGTCTGATTTTGGACACCCTCTTCTCTGCCATATTCTGCTCCTCATGCATGCTTTATACCACACTAGATATGCACTAAGCACTGCTAAAGCAATGGCTAAAACCAACCTAAGTGAGAAATGAAGCCATGAAACTCAGTAGGGCTTAACAAGCAAGTAGGGACTTAACAGCTCAACATTGCCACAGGGGCAGTGGTGCACCATGGTGAAGTCATGGACTGACAAGTGGGTGAGCTCACCTGGCAGCAGTCCAGGCAGGGCAGAGACACAGGAAAACTGGTGCTGCCACAGCATCTTACAGTAGTTTCTCAATAGGTGTGCTGTTACGCAGCATGTCCAGAAGAAACTTCCATCCAAGGACTTCAGATGCCCTCAAGGTTAGGCAGGGTGCTTGTGAGTACTGCTTGTATATAAGTAATGTAGTTAATTCCCTTTGATTTTGAAAGTGCCTATGCACTGACATCCTAATTAAATACTTAATTGTATGTGAAGCTTGCCTTCAGAAATCAGGCCTTTAGGCTCTTTCAGGTTGTTTGCTGAGACTTGAAAGTGGTTAAGAAGGAATCAGAAAGAATATTTCAGCAATGGTGATGCAGAACTTTGACAATGTTTACAGTGACTCACCTTGGCAATTATATTAACATTTCTTTTATATAAGGTTGGTACTGTTTTTTAGTTGTGACACCAAAAATACTCTCCCAACCTTCTGTATTAATTAGCTTAAGCTACTAGCTTGGGAAAAATAAATGATATTTGGATGTACATGACATTAGAAAGTGCCCCGTGTTTTGGTCTATAACATGGACCATAAATGGAAAACAACATAGCATGGATAAGGGGACTAGTGAGATACGTTAACCATGGATTTTTCATCTGCATTTCTGTTTTGTTTATGTCTTAAGGTTTAGCATTGAAAGAACATTACCCTTGGTTTAAGAAAAAAGATGAAATTGCTGGCAAATGGTATAATAATATGTAATTCAGATGGGTTTGGAAACAGGAGTGCTGGAGCTGCCTGTCTACACTTAGTGGTCAAGAGAAGGTTTCTTGTAACCATGATTTTTTATAACTCATAAATGATTTTTGGTGTTAGAGGTCTCTTGGATACCAGCAGGGGAAATTTGCCCATAAACATAACTTCAAGTACTCATTCTCTGCAAATATGAACTTTCCCTGGAATCTGAAACCAGTCATGCAAAAATAGAGGCACAATAGTCTGTCAGGTCTGAAATTCTTAACTGCACAGCAATTGTCCCAAACACAATTTCTTGCACATGAAATCTCAGACAAAAATGTCTTAATGACTTCACTGACAGCTTAACAGGGTTCTGATGGATTATTAGCTGTTTCAGCTTGTAACAGTACATATTAACACAAAAATGTCAGTGGCCCAAGAAGCAAAAAGAGTCCAGTGAGCATCTGCTCTCCTGGCCCTTCAGTCACATATACTGGGCACTTCTAAATGCTGTAGTAAAGCAATGGGTCCAGACCTGGACATCCAACAGCTCAGCCACAAGCACTTGCTCTGCAGCCCAAAGATTGGTCTAATCCTATTCCCATTAGCAGCAGCTGTTATATGTTGCTCTTTGGGAAAGCAAATAAGTGTTTTACACAGAAGTCTTTGGAGATGTTGTGACAGAGATCTCTACTGTCTCTTCCTGGCCTGATTTTCAAGACAGTTGCTAAGATTGCAGAGGAAATTTGGATATATGTGTCTAATGCTGTTCTCTGGATTCAAGACCTTGATGGGTAGATTTTGCATATGAAGCAAGACTCTACTCAAACAGCACTGACACAAAGAGAAAATGAAGAATTAAACTGCCAGGAGGCCCCGCACTCCTCAGCACTGGAGACTAAGGGTGACCTTGTGCAAGCTGACTGGGACAAGAGGAGCCCGTCAGTGAACAAGCATTGCTGTGCTGGAGAACGATGACTGCTATATAAAAGCTAGAAGCAGGGCACACTCTTTTCATCTGCAATTTCTGAGCCCAGGTTTGTGTAGCCAGGTCTGAGGGTTTGCAGCACAGCCAGGAAGCTGCTAAAAACACTAAGTTAAACACCTCATCAACAGCACAAGCTGCAGCTACAGGTTTGCAGCACAGAAGCTTTCTTCCTGGAAGGAGGAAAGATAAAGTCAATATTACAGGATTATCCAAGTAGTTATAAAGGTTGAAAGAAGGAGAGCAGCAATTTTCACACTCACTTCTTTAATCCAAACCAAGAGATTGCCATTATATGTTGTACTACTTCTGGATGAAGTCACTTCAAAGGATGACATCAAAGAAGAAATCTGCAGCTATGTAATTTTCTTCATAAGGCATATTCTAGGTGATTGAAAAGTGCTTGAGGAGGTGATTGATCATTTGAGGGCAAGGGTGTACAGTATCAACAAAAGTGAGAAAGGCTGACAGACTAGCAAAAGGATGCATTTGAGAAGGCTGCAAATCAGAAAAATATAAATTTCTTGAACAGCTTTCTAGATGGTTTTGATGACTTCTAATGGACTTTTCATTAGAGAGAAAGATGAGTGAGGAAAACCTATCAACTCCTATAGGCTGCAGCATCACTTCCTTCCTCTGGAAGCATGGAGATGTGTGACGCTACTGAGGTAAAAGACCCAACTGAGTTAACAGATCCTGCACTGTCAAACAACAGTGACCTTGGTTAACTATTGATGCTGGCACCACTTTCTGTGGAGAAATAATGTTCTTTAAGACAAGTAAGTCAGCTTACTGAAAGTAAAATAGCTGGGTATCTTTATTATGCCCAGCAGCATGGAAAAACAACTTTACCCAGAATATCAGCCATTCTAGGCAAGAAGGTGAGGCAGGAAATCAGGGTAAGAGGTGGGAGGCAAAAACAAAGAGGGTGATCGAAAACTGTAGATATATAAGGAGGAAGATGACCTTCGAAGCAGGGCATGCTATGAATACGATGGGGAAAGAAGCCTCCTCTTCTGGGCTGTTTTCACTTTAGGCTGTAAACAAGTTCAGCTGTTTGGGACCTGGAAGAGTTCAGCTTTGGCAAAAGGCACCACCAAACCTGGGACACTTGGCATCTTCACTGATGTCCTTGCTTTGAGAAAGGGTTTACCAATCCTGCAATAATAGCTGCCTGAAGAGCCCCTGCAGAGGTGATTTAATATAATAATAATAAAAGGAAAGTATAATTGATTCAGTGCTAAATTCAGACAAACTAGCTTTCTCTAGTGCATGACAGTCCAAAGTCTTGAGGAGAAAGGGTAAACGAGCTGGCTCCCTTCTTCATGTGGCAGGGCTGCACTCCCCTGCTTCAGACCTTCCCCAAAATCAACAAGTTTTGACCTCATAGTTCGGAGACTACAAAGCCAGTAAAGTGCCATTTTACAGAAGACCATCAGGCACACCAACTGTTTCTCTAAGCTGATATTGGTAATCGGAGGGTAGGGTTCCACTCCTCAAATCTTACCCCGTATTAGCCATGCTGGCCAGGTCTCTCTAAGCTCCCTTTCTGCGTAAGGGAAAATAATAACTGTTTTAAGAAAGCAGTTCATCTGACCTATTTTAGATGTCTGCATCAAGATGAGAGGCATACCACCGTGGAAATAACTTTATTTCTGTTGACATTACAGGGAGAATGTAGGGTGACTAAAACAGAGTACATGGCTGGGTTTAGTCAGAAGATCCTACCCTGGTTGCCGTGATGTGGTTTCATGCATTACTGTGTGTGAATGTCTGATTTTATCTAAAACCTGTTTTCTATTTATGCAAGGCATTTTTGGAGCAAATATCCTGCAGTCTGAGCAGCCGATTTCGAGTCAGCATCTTCATTCTGGCCACGGCTGCCACCTGGTGTTGACGCTGCATATGAAATTCCTGAAAAAGGCGAAAGTCATTTTTAAAGGTAGAATGTTGTCCTTTTATTTTCCTAGGATGTCTTTCCAAGTAGCCTTAAGAGTTTGTATATGGTTTGAAAAACAGTAGATCTCTTTCTGTAGGATTCCACAAGCTTTAATTTAGTCCAATAAGTTGTTGTATTTCAATTACAGAGATAAAAAAAATCTATAATCCAAGATAAGGAACATGCCCCTGCAAAATAAATGTCATTATTTTCCTTTTCTCTTTTTTTCTTTTGCCTGGAAAATTATCTATTGAATTCAAATATTATAACACATGCTTCTTTCTGGTTTGTGGAAAAATAACGTAACTATAAAGGAGGCCTCCCAGTATCTGAAGGAGGCCTATAAGGATGCTGGGGAGGGACTCTTCATTAGCTACTGTAGTGATAGGACAAGGGGTAATGGGTTAAAACTTAAATAGGGGAAGTTTAGATTGGATATAAGGAGAAAGTTCGTTACTGTGAGAGTGGTGAGGCACTGGAGTGGGCTGCCCAGGGAAGTTGTGAATGCTCCATCCCTGGCGGTGTTCAAGGCCAAGCTGGACAGAGCCTTGGATGGCATGGTTTAGTGGGAGGTGTCTCTGCCTATGGCAGGGAGGTTGGAATTAGATGATCTTAATGTCCTTTCCAACCCTACTATTCTATGATTCTATGAAGACTGAAATTTCGGTTTTCATAAAATGTGGCACAAAGAACTATCACTTTTTTTTTTTTTGAACTCTAGAACTAGCATATAGAATGTTTTCAAGTAACCATTTGTCCTGGGTTCAGCTATTTCAATGGTGTGGTTCTGAGTTACCATCTCGGTTTAAACCATGACACCATTATTTTCAATGCATTTTTCCATTAAAAAATTATCTTTCATTAAGAGGATTGTGTGATTCCCAGAAGACCTTAAATGTTTTCATCAACTTTTCTGGATAGGGAATGGATTCTGGGTTGTGAGAAGAGATACTATACTTCCTGGATACCCCCAAAAAGTCTACACCTTGGGCTTTTCAAAGGATGTGACTAAAATTGGTGTTGTTTTTTAAAATGCAAATGAGAGGAAAACATATTACTTAATAGAGGAAAAAATTTGGAGTTAATATTTCCTGTGCTACTTTCCTAAATAGGAGCAAACATAATCACATGATCAATATCCTGTCATGATTAAAGATGAATTAGTCACATACTTTGGCAATCTCTTTCAGTGTCACAACTGGCTGTAGAAAAATATTCAAAAGGGAGTTAAACAGTGCTTTTAGCTTTCCTTTTAGTTGACTTAATTATTTAACAGTTCTTTTAGTTAATTAGTTGGTTATTTTCATTTGATTTCCTTGGGGACTAAAAGCCATCCTACAGCTCCACAAGTCAGCTCAGGAAATCAGTAAGAACCTCACTGTTTATATAAAAAAACATTTCTGTGGGGTAAGAAGGAATATAATATCCCTCCTCCAGCTACCAACTTATCATTTCATAAAGTTGCTGATAAATGCCTTGTACTGTAAAGAACTATCTGCTATGCATGGTTAGTATTTCCTCTTTTCAATCCAATCCCTACTGCTCAGGTTTGTGTTGTAGGACACATATTTCTGAGAACTGAATGAGTTGCTCTTATAAGAGGAGCAGTAGATAACCTGAACTTTTCAGATGAATGACACAACTTCTCTCTTTCCTGGCACTACAATGCCCAAGACACTGTACATACAGACATCAGACTTCCACATTTTAGTTCAAACTCTCATAACTTGAAGAACTTCAGCTGAGCAGTCTGTCTGATCATTAGATCTCTTACTGAGCAAAGGTATCAAAAGAAATATGCTTTTAGAAGCCTTCTTATTCCAGCACTAATAAACTACACTTCACTAAAAATGCAACAGCCTATCAGTAACTTCAGTAAAATTACTTAAAATAACTCATAACTTATGAAAAAGTTTTTCCTGATAAATATTTCCTACAAAGAGGGGACACAAATGCAATCTTTTTATAACCTTACAAATCTCAGTTATGTCTAAGATAAGGTTATCTACTTCGCCTTTAGGTACAATCTCTTAGAAAAAATATTTAGTAGATTAATGATGATGGATCAAATATTAGGTATTCTTAGACATATCTTGAGTTGATATAAACAGAAGCAATTCTTGCAGAGCAACTAATAGAGTAATAATTATTTATAGCACATCATGTCTGTCTCAGCACTACGAAAATGATATTGAAAGTCTCCAGTGAACTGTTACCTGTTGGAAGGTAGAAGGTAATCAGGTGAGATGAATTAATCATGAGCAGTTTTCATTGACACCAAGTTGTTTATAATTTGTCTTAGTTACGACAACAGAAGTCAGTCTATGGCCAGGAAGCCCATACTTATAGGAGATGCATTTCCAGGAATTAATGGAAAGGTCATAGATTCATAGAATGATAGAATAGTTTGGGTGGGAAAGGACCTTAAGATCATCTTGTTCCAAACCCCCTAACATGGGCAGGGAAACCTCACACTAAATCATGACACCCAAGGCTCTGTCCAACGCCGCCCTGAACACCACCACAGATGGAGCATTCACAACTTCCCTGAGCAAGCCATTCCAGTGCCTCACTACCCTTACACTAAATAACTTTTTCCTTGTATCCAATCTAAACTTCCTCTGTTTTAAGTTGTAGCCTATTATGCCTTGTCCTATCACTACAGTCCCTAATGAAAAGTCCCTCCCCAGCATCCCTATCGCTCCCCTTCAGATACTGGAAGGCTGCTATGAGGTCTCCACGCAGCCTTCTCTTCTCCAGGCTCAACAGCCCCAACTTTATCAGACTATCTTCATACGGAAGGTGCTCCAGTCCCATGATCATCCTCAGGGCCCTCCTCTGGACTTCTTCCAACAGTTCCATGTCCTTTTTATGGTGAGGACACCGGAACTAAACACAATACTCCAAGTGAGGTCTCAGGAGAGCAGAGTAGAGGGGCAAAAGCACCTCCCTCAACCTGCTGGTCATGCTCCTTTTGATTCAGCCCAGGATATGGCTGGCTTTCTGGGCTGCAAGCTCACACTGCAGGCTCATGCTCATTTTCTCATCAACCAACACCCCCAAGTCCTTCTGTGCAGGGCTGCTCTCAATCTCTTCTCTGCCCAACCTGTACCTGTGCCTGGGATTGCTCCAACCCAGGTGTAGGACCTTGCACTTGGCATGGTTAAACTTCATCAGGTTGGCATCAGCCCACCTCATGAGTGAGTCAAGGTCCCTCTGGATGGCATTCCTTCCCTCCAGCGCATTGATCAAACCACACAGCTTGGTGTCATCGGCAAACTTGCTGAGGGTGCACTCAGTCCCACTGTCCATGTCACCAACAATGATGTTGAACAAGACCAGCCTCAACACTGATCCCTGAGGGGCACCATTCATCACTGCTCTCCAGCTGGACATTGAGCCATGGACCACGGTTGTTTGCAATGCTGTTTTTTAACATAAAAGTTAGTAGCATTCTTAATAAAGTCTGTATGAAGTGCTCAGCTTTATAGGGTCATGAGAGTTCTCAGACAGAGAGAGGAACTTCTAAATGCTGCTCATAGCCCTCAGGATGACAAATAAGACCTTGAAATAGTCACATAATACACTTATGCTTCACTTCACCTCCTTGAAAAATAGTGACAATATACCTTTGGTGACAGCTTCACAGCTGGAAAGGCCAGTAAATATATTGTTACATCTGTATTAATGCTGGCATGCATGTCACACCATGAAGAGTACCACTTGAAAGACAATGACATCTCAACAACATAAGGTCTACCTGCTATAAGCGTATCTATCACAGCCTGGCCCTCTGACATGAAATGGCACTGCTTTGAGAATAATAATTTGCATTAGCTTCTCCTGCATGGAGAAGAATGTTACTTAGACAGGAGAATGCTGAAACAGATTCAAGGGTATGTCCACACTGCCAAATGGGTTGTGTCCTGGTTCCTCATTTCCTGATCACCAAAATCCATGTACATTAATTATTTCCTAGATTCCTCCAGAATGAGCCTTAAACATGGTGCTGGGGATCCTTAACTACAGCCACCACTCTCAGAGTGTTGGAAGCAGATGCCCCAGGCTGAATCTCTCCTTTGCTATCTGGCAGCACTCCAGCAAACTTGTACCTACTTGTATCTTGCCATGCTCTGTGCTAGGCTCCAGGCTGTGTAATACCTACTCACACGTGGCTAAAAGTATACCCTTCTGGAGGGTTTCAACATAGCCATTGCTTAACAGCAGGTATTTTAAACTGCAGGAACACACAAGATAAATTTTTGTAGGGTTAGTTCATGCAATTTGTAAGTGTATTATGCAGTGTGTATATGACTTTTTTGCTATGGAAGGTGACCCTGTGCTGCTGTGCATCATTTTGCAGAGTTTACACCTGGGAGAGGATGCTGTTGGGAGCACAAGTGTAGCCTAAGTTTTTCTGAGCTCTTGCTGTTGAAGCACAATAATCAAATACCCTTTACACCCGCAATAACACAATTCATCTGTTTGCTGTTTGGTTTTTGTCATTTGTTTGTTTGGGGTTTATTTTCTTAGACAACTTCTATTTCTTCAGTGAACAAAAGCAGTTTGAGGTTGACCCTGGTAAGAAGAGAGTTACATGCCTCATGAAGATACATGGTTTCCATGTTAAAAAAATGAAATCTGTAATGGTGTTGGAAAGATTGTAGTACTGCACTAGAAACACTTGTTCTTTTATAAATATATGGAATGTGTAGGTACTTCAGCATTAGTCAGCAAACCTAAGCCCCTGCACAATCTGTGTTTCTGCAAATGACAGAATAGTATTTAACATACTGATGTGAATATATGGATTCAATTAACAGAAGGATTGCTAGCTTACTGGAGAATAATGCAGTTTTTACTTTCGATACAAAATTGTCTTCCACCTCCATCTTCTTTTCACTTTTCGTGCTGTACATCACCCTACACAGAGCCCTAAAAGCCAGAAGTTCATGAGGAAGAGGATTTCTGTTGCTAGAGCCAGGACTGCTTTCAACCATTTTCAGGTATTTCAAAGTTAACAAACAGAATGGTCAACACTACTGCTAATTACAGAGACAGACAGGAGCTGCAGAGATTAATCCCTCCAGCTTGAACTGCATGTCTAAGGATAAAGTCTTCCTTTTCATTACTGACTGGAGAGGCAGACAGAGCAGTTTACGTTAGACACATGATTATAGAAGGCTAAGTTTAAGCGTAATGAATCAGAAGCAGAGGAGCATTGGCCCCAGTCATCCCTGACCTGCATCTGCTCTGCCCCAGCTGTCCCAGGATCACCATCACCATATGTCAAAAGGAGAGGTTCTCCACCACCTCACAGACTGGGTGGTCACTGCCAGGGTAAAAAAGATCAGTGTCTAGGGGAAGAGCATCTGGGCCATATTTGAAGGAGACTGCAGGAATGAGCAGAATTTAAGCATGTCGAGAGGGAGGTGATTCTCCCACCTGCAGTACTCTACTAAGTTCTGAGGACCTCAACACAAGAGGGACGTGGAGCTGTTGGAGCAACTCCAGAGGAGACCATGAAGATGATCAGAGCACCTCTCCTATGAAGACAGGCTGAGAGAGCTGGGTCTGTTCAGCCTGGAGAAGGCTCCAGGGAGACCTTACAGCAGCCTTCCAAAACTTAAAGGGGCCTAAAAGAAATCTGGATGGAGACTTTTTATAAGAGCAAGCAAGATTTGCCCCCAAAGACCACACAATGCAGTAGAATCAGCCAATGGTTCAGGATTCAGAACATTTTATTCCAGGTCAGTTTCACACGGGGAGGGTGAGTGGCCTGGAGCTCCACTTGTCTGTGGCTGTGGGGAGCCTCCAGCTGCCTGAGGGAAGATGCTGCGATGCAGGCTGACACTGGCTGTGCTTCCTTGTCCTTAGGTCAATGGCTTTATTGAATGCTGGAGAAATCTCTGAGTGGCCGAGGAGAGAAGGGTACGAGTGTGCCATGGTCTGGTCCTGTCCTTGTCTGGGCCTGTACAGTTCAGGTAGCTCACTTTTCAACTGTGTCATGTCACTGTCCATATCCTCATCCTCCTCAACAGCATGAAAATCAGCTGATTATCCAGGCTCTGCCTATGTGGCTGGGGACAGGAGTGAACCATGATCTGGCCCATTCCCTGCTGCGGCTTGTGACTGCAACTGGAAAGATAATAACAACCAGAGGCAGCAGCCACCCTCGTTCATCTGGGCAACCCCTGCCCCAGGCTCTGCTAGGCTCCCATGACTTAACTTTGTGTCAGCAACCTTTGTACAAGGAAGCGAGTCTTCCTTCTCTGTGTGTGCCCCATGGTCTGGTCTAGTCTCTGTATGGGCCTATGTCTGCGAAAAGCGGAAGAAGAAACCGCACAGCAGCCGCACTGTCTCACCATGGGCAACCCCTGCCAAGGGCTCTGCCAGACCCTGTGACTTAACTTTGTGTCAGCGTCCTTATGGAAGGTAGAGAATCTCTCTGCA
>JAOEHY010044055.1:0-15292 GCA_025447955.1 Psilopsiagon aurifrons | reverse complement strand
TTTTTTTTCTTTTTTTATGTTTTCCTTTTTTTTTATTTTTTTTTTTTTTTTTTTTTTGTTTTTAAATCTCTATCGATACATACAAATACAGACATGGGCCCATGCACACACACATATGCACACACAGAGTACACTCACGCACACATGCACACACAAACAGTTTTGGCTGACGAAAAATGAAGGCCCTGATTACACTGTTAAACATGGTTCTCGCCATGAAGGTGCTAACACGCTATCCCTAGCCAATGTGACCGGGTTAAATTGTGCTATCTTTTTTTTCTTTTTCTCTCTCTTTTTTTTTTCTTTTATTTATATTTTTTTTTATTATTATTATTTTTTACAGACTGTTTTCTCAACAAGGTGGGGAGCTGTGTTAGTGCTTCTTTCCATGAGAGGCATTTTGAAGCCTGACCCGTCAGAAGGCACCTAACAGGGGCTTGGTCCTGCAAACCTGTGAGAGTCTGAAACTTCAGGCTCAGGGTTACCAAACTCAGTGTAAACAGGGCCTAATGGTTTTTGCCATTCCCTCTTATGATCTCCCCCTACCCAAAGACAAATGTAACTTTAACATTCTTTTAAATATGACAGCGATAGAATTTTTTTTTTTTTAACAAAAAAACCCCTATCTACCTATGCCCTATGGGTTGGACCCTTCAGGTTAGGTGTTGACACTGAAAATTAGGTCTTGCAGGCAACGCACAAACCCATTAAGAGTTGTTATGTTAGAGGGTGGTGGTTGAGCCAGCCAGTCTTTCACAGAAGACCGCATTTCAAACAGCAATCCTACCACAACTGCCATTCTCTGTATATTTGCAGGGGTGATGGTGGGCAGGGCCCAAAGCTGCTTGCAATTTCACATCAAGACTTTCAAAGTGTACACCAGCACTTGAGGTTTCTTTCACACGAATGCCATTTTGAACATGTAGTCTCTCATTTGGTAGTAACAATCTTTTAACATACTGTGCTTTGCACACAAACATTCATTGTTTTAAGAACATTAAAGTGAAGCCAGAAGTGCTTATACTATGTGTATACATACATATATATACATACCGAAACATATACATATATATATGTATATCCCTTGTATGAAGCTGTTTCCCAGCAATGCACAGTTGCCGTGCATCAGGGACAAGTCTTAATGTTGTACATGAAAAAGAGTACAGTAATGCTTAGATGGGCCTCGGATCTGAGCACCTTGGATCCAAATCCCTGGGCTTTTCTGGGCTTACTTCAAATGGCAATTTTCTGTTGAGGGCACTATTTGAATTTAAACGGTTAACAGATATTCTAGCCTGAATGTAATCAACCCACTGACCCTTAATTAAAACCCTAACTTGTTAAGGGTGAATGGTACCAACCACAAAGAGACTTTTTAGAGGCTTGCACAAATGTCTTTGGTGTATGTGTCTATTCATTTTAAGGTACAAAATAAAAATAATTATTATAATAATAAAAATAGCTATTTTGTGTGCTGTAGCAGTTCTTGTATAGCTCACAATAAGTGCAGCTCTCGACCCCTCCCACACCCAACCACCCTCCCTTGCAAATACTTGTTAAATAAGGATTAGACAGGTCAGACACCATTGTAGTGCAAATAGTAAACGATTAAAAATTTCTTTTTTTACAAAATATAGAAATGTTTGGCTCCAGTAACTGGACAAACATGTTCCTTTCAAGTATCTCTCACTGAAGAATTTTTGTTTTTTAAAACAAGTTACTTCCATTAAAAAAAAAAGTCTCTCTGGTTTGTTTTTTTTTTTTTTTTTTTTTTTTTTTTGTGGTTTTTTTCTTTCTCTCGCAGGTAAACAGTTTCAAACCAACTAGGTTGCATAGTTCTAATGTTGTAAGCACCTTTAAAAAATGTAACTTTAATTCTTTCATTCATTCTTTTTTTTTATTATTCTGTTTTTTCTTCCATTTTTCTTTTTTTCCTTTTTTCTTTCTTTTTTTTTCTTTTTTATAAATGTAGTGCAGAAGATGAAGGTGTGTACACCTGCACAATATTGTCCCTTTACCAATGTTAAGTATATGCATGTGAATAGTGTATGTGTGTATAGAAATATGTATATAAATACATAGTCATATGTATATACACACAAACACTACACACCTACTACTTTCTCAGCAAATTGGGGGGGAAAGTGCCAGTGAATGTAGTGTTCATACACATGGCTTTTCAAGGAATTTAATTGGACTTAGTCCAAATTGCTGCAGGTTAGATGAGCTGCTACCACGGCTTGAACTGATGGGTAACTAAGGGAGGGAACAGAACTCCCTTAGTAGTAACTAATGTTTAGTATACTATGTAATAAGATAAGGAGCATACTGAAAGGAAGGGGAAACCCCCAACCCATACCGCCATTCAGACGTTATCTCATTCAAGCCCAGGTTCATGAAGCTTTCTTCCTTTTTACAGCTGAAGTCTCTTCTGATCCTCCACAAGTCATTTTTTTTCTTTTCTCTCTCTGTTTTTTGCTTTTATTTCCAATTACAGTTTCACTCAAAAAAAGGTTTTACCATGTCTTTCCTCTTCTTGGGCTTTTGATACATTTTCTTCCCAACTTAATGAGAAGGAACTTGCACACATGTGTGTCTATGAGCAGCCACACTCCTCCACAATCATATTCTGTATGTCTTTCTTAATGATGTTCTGACCATCATCGTAGTAGAGCATGGACATGGGCCGCAGCTTGGTGGGCACACAACATGACTTGAGGTTGGCAAAGGGGCTGTGGCCCCGCATGCGGTAATGGTTGATGACAGTGGAGTGGAAAGATAATGATGAACCAGATGTGCCTGCTATATGGCTGGGGCAATCTCCTTCACAGTAGTTGGCGTGATAACCTGTAGGTGCAATGATCCAGTCACTCCATCCTATGTCTTTGAAGCTGACAAAGAACTGCTTCTTGCAGCAGATGTTGACTTTGCCATCACACTCCAGGCCTCGTCTCCGCCTCCTGTGCTGGCGGTCCTCTGAGTGCCGGGCAAGCATCATCAGGAAGGGCCGATGTGATTGCTCCTTCTCCTCTTCTCCTGTGAATTCTCCAGCTTCCTTTTCTTTCCCTTCCCCATCATCTTCCTTTTTCTTCTTCTTGCCCAATAGCACCAGGCTGGCTCCAGTCTCCTGGCACAGGTCACAGGCAATCCGCACATCCAAAGAGTTCTTGCCTTGGTCCAGGAGTCTCTGGACGCTGCTGGAGACAGGGAAAATGTGCCAAGTGCTCTTTCGGGTGTCCACTGCCTTCTCTGAAATCAAAGTCTCACTCTTTTCACCTTTCAGCCCCCCGTCCTCCGTATCTTCTGCTTCTTCAGGGTTCCCTTTTGGCTGCCGCTGCTGTTGAAACAGGCGGATAGTGACTTTTGTCCTGCTCCGGTTGGCCTTGGAGACCTTCAGGAAGAGCCATACTTCAGCATGTTCCACCACGGATAGTTCACTGCCTTCCTTGGAAATCTCAAAGTGCAACATTTTCTTGGCTGAGCCTGATTTGTTAAATGGAAATAGACAGGGAGAACTTGTTAGTATGTCTGCTTTCATGCTGTAAAAGACAATTCTCTTACTTGTTGCCGCAGGCATGAAGTTCCCTAGGTTTCCTACTTGGCTTGTTAAATTTTTAACACTTCTGTTCTAACGTTCCTTCACCTCATCCTCTCCTCATTTTGTCTCTTGTAGAAATCCTCTCTTTAGAAAAGTATATATTTGCCTGCTGTTTTCCAGTATCATATTTTAACTAAATCAATTTTTTTTTATAGTAATGATATTGCCATTTATGTAAAGCATCTCATGGCAAATTAGCTTCAGTAGCTGCTAAGTGTGCGTTTGCCTATGCTGTCTTTGTGATCCCTGTTAGCTGAAAGGTAGCAATGAATTTATGACAACGTGTATCTGTTGGCATGTATAGTCATGGCGCATGACTATATGTACCATGCACATACAAATCTGTGCCTAACAGCTCAAGTTAAGGAGTGAGTTCCAGTCCTGACTATTCTTTGCAAATTATGTGGGAATGTGGTCTGCCCTTTCTCCCTCTGAAAAATGGCATTCTTCATATGCATCTTAAAATGAATTGTAAATCTCAATTGTTTCAAAAGCAAAGAAATACCAAACTACAAGCCTCAGCTTTGAGAGGTTCTCAGAGTTATATTGTAAAGAATTGCAGCAGGCAGACTCTTCATCCTGTGAGATGTCAGCTGTAGATCCTGTTCTTAATTTAACACACTGTACTCGCTGTGATTATAGTAATGGTGAATACACTGAGAAATGAGCTAAAGAACTGTATAATTATAGGGATGGTTCTCTGGCATAATTGTATCAACTTGCTGAGATGTCATGATGATGATTATGATGGTGAGGAGGTGTTTCTCTGATACAGAGCTCATATCCCTGGCAGAAGTTGGAATGAATAATGAGGGCTGTTTAATGATTTGATCACTAGAGCATGAAAAAGTTAAGAGAATGAATTAGCTGGCAGGTGGTGGTGGTATTTAATTTTTTTTCTTTAAGAGAGGTACTTTTCTATTTTCTTGACAAAAGAAAAAGCCATGTTGGCATCTTCTGTTCTTTCTCAGCATGGAGGCCAGGATGGACTGGGGTTACAGATTTGAAATCTACAGATATCTGACCCTAGTGAGGCAGAAACACTATTCATAATTATCAATCTGTCACTGATATTATTCATGAGCTACCCACGGTTGTTGATCTGATTCTCTGGTGCAGTGGTTCTGCTTGTCAGGAAACAAGAACTTTTCACCCAGAAAAGGGCAAATGGTGATCAAAAATGAAGTGGTTGGATGCACACAGGAAAAATTGCTCTCATGGCAGAAAGGCTCTCCTCCTTGTTTTCCCATTGCCACTAACCACTAGTACAGGCTCCCTGACCATCTCCCTGCTCCCCCACTCTCAGGTGAGACAGAAGTGGGTCAAAAAGACAAGAGACATCTATCCTGTGTTCACTTGCAAATTAAAGAGTTCCTGGTTTCTAAAGGCAGTAGGCAGTGCTGCCCTTGAGCTACCTGTTGCTTTCATTCTCTGTGAAGCCCTGGCACTGACACTTTCAACTTTCCCTGGTGGCATTCCCAGGTCAAAGAGACAGGCGTCTTTGAATTACAGTGGCCAAAGGGCACAGCGTTTTGGTTTTGTTTTCCCTCTAAGTGAGAGTGTGAAATTGTAGACTTTAACTGTCACTGAGATAGGGGAAACACATGGTTTGTGTTAACTGCTTCTCACAGGCTTTGCTGATGCCAGTCTCCAAAGTGAGTTACATTAATTTCTAGGGGAGCTATATAGACCAGTGGGACTGTGCCTTAGAAAATGGATTGGCATATAGAAAAAGGGAGTGGCTTATAGAAAAGACAGAGCAAGCTGGCCAGTTCTGTGAGTCATAGTGGAGTTACTGGTTTTCTATTATTTTTTAAAAGAAGATTAATTCAGTAGTGACTGAAAGTTCATTGGTCGGTTCTTACCAGCTAACATTTCCATTCTGGAAATGAAGCCATGGCAAAGCTGGCAGCTGTGTTGGAGCAGAGGACAGGTAATAAGTATTAATCCCACTCCAGCCCGGGTTTCTGAGCAGGAGGAGATGTACAGTGACATCCCTCCAGTCCAAAGGAAGTCTGGTCTAAGAGGCTGGTTGCTGTGTGCTGCGGGTATTATAAAGAGCATACAGATGTTCTCTTTGAGAATGGATACTTCCAAGGCCTGCAAGGATCATCCATACAGCCAGTGGCTTCATTCCTCCAAACTCTCTCTTTTAAAGCAAGCTTCTAATTTTAGATTATCCCTTTCTTTGGCGTAGACCAAATAAACCCTTTCTGAGGGGGGCCTGGGCTTCAAGGGAACCTGAAGGCAGGTCACCTGCCAGGTCTGGGTTGCTGCCTCCAAGACTTCCATCCAACTCCAGGTTGCTGCAGCTACCTAAGAAAACCTTGGAGAGGGGAGAAAAGATGGTTTAGATGAAGCTGCAGAAAGCGTTTTCTAGCATCAGGAGCCTCTTCCCAGCTGCTGTCTTTCCCCAGAGCTTACAGGCTGGTGCAGGGTACAAGCCTATGTGGCTGTGAAGTCCAAAGCTTACTCTGTGTTCCTGAGTTACCAAGCTGGGGACAGACAAGAGTTCTGGCACTAGGAGGGATCCTGTGCATGAGCAGATCTGTTGTGCTGGGCATGAAATGGAAAACTGGCTCAGTTGTGTTCAGAAGAAAGCAGCTCAGGTGTGCAGACTTGGGCAAGAAGTTATAAGGCCCATCTTATAGAGGGCAAAGCCAGACAGCTCTGCATTGCAGAATAACCTAATGCTGTTAAGTGGTAATGCATGATATATCATGCTCTGTTATTTCCATGCTAATGGGAGTTGAAAATAGTCACAGTGACCTATCTCCAACAGATATGCACTGGACAGAAGTGTAGCAACGCAACCAGCATTTTTGACAGATATTGCACAAAAGAAACAGGACCTCAACAACTCTTTTCATCAGTTTTTCATCTGCTCCTGTGTGTGTGAAAGTTGAATTCTTCTTCAGTATAAGAATATTGAACAGTAGGATGAAAGTGCCCAAGCCCTTGCTTTTTCTCTTCACTTGAGGGAAGTGAGCTTGAGCCAAGGTAGTATAAGACATGTCCTTATACAGGGATCACAGTTTCCCTGTAGGTTGTTAGCTACCGTAACAGCCTCTCTGGACGTGGTTAGCTGTATCTTCACTCACGAATGGTTGATTCAGATTCTAAAGAAAAAAAGATGCAGGAAGCTTATATAAACCTAATATTTCTGGACGCAACAAAATCCTGAGTCCTCAAACCTGCATAGCTAATAAAAGGTTTTATACCAATTAAAAACCTTTCCCTTTCACAGATCTTTTTAGAAGGAGACTGGAAATGGTGCAAAGTTGGGGATAAAAAGCATGCTTTCACATCAGGAAAAAAAACGAAGCTTTTCTGAATTCTCTCCACATTCACAACTAGTTTGTTACGATCACACAGCACAAATGGTATGAATCCTGCAGTCTTTAAGAGGTCACTATGCTCAAACAAGCTCATTTTGAAACCAGAGCTGGGCCTGTGCTAAAGCTGAATTGAGATCTCTGGATCTGGCTTATTTTGATTACACATTCACTTTATAACAGGATCTTTACTTCCAAAAGGTTTGGTGCTACAATAAAATAAATTCTTCAAGTGTTCTGAGACAGGAAAAAAAATCACTGTATTTCATTTTCTCCAAATATTGCTTAGGGATTTAGTAGTCTTTCATTTTTAGTCTGAGTTAAGGACCAGGTTCAAGGCTTTGGAACTATATAATGTTCATCTAACTGAAAGTAAAGAGGAGACCTTCCTGAAATTCAGGGATGGTATCACTTCCATAATTACACTTTGTTTATCCTCTTGTCCTGCCTTTTCATCTGCCACAGCTGATTTGCAAGGGTCTTTTTCCATTTCTAATCATCCTGCTCCTCCTGCCTGACTCCTGTGGAAAGACCCACAGCCCAACAGTGGTAATGCCTTCATCACTTACATGCTTGTATAAACAGCAATGTCAACAGCTTGTACTGTTATCATAGCAGAAAGCAGCAGAAAAAGGAGATAGGGGATTACTTTGGGCCCCCTTTGATTGCTTTTCCTCATCTCCCCTTCCCAAAGCCTTGGAGAGGGCACCTCTCTGCTTTATTGCTGAGCAAAGTCCCTTCCAGGAACAGGGCTGTGACTCGGGGGAAGCAGTATAGCAGCACGAGTGACACCAGCAAATGCTGTGAGAAATGGTTAAAAATACAAACCCTAAGAAGTAATGCATATATGGTAAAAGGTTTAATGGAAGGAGTTACTGAATGGAAAGAAAGTGCAGCATCGTATATATAGCATGAGAATTTGCTCGTATCTGCTTTTCTCTTCAGTGGTGCTCGCACACCTTTTTAGGAGAGAAACCTGAATATGAGAGCAGAGAGGAGCCTGCACAGGTACCTCCTCTCTGCCTCTGGAAGGGGATGCTCAGGGCTGGGACATGACTCTTGGTGATGGGCATGGAGGGACTGGCAGAGCCCTTGCAGGCTGCTGGAGGCAGTCGGTGTGCGGTAGCTCATGATGGGCTCACATAGCTTGTACTGGGCTGCAATTTGCAGCGAGATTCAAGATTGAGCCCTGCTAGTTCAAGCTGTATTCATGGAATAAGTAGGGTCTAAACTGTACAATTAAGATCTTTTTTTTTGGGGGGGGGAGGTAAAATGCTAAGACACTTAAAATTACTTTTTTTAACTGTATGCTGTTAAATGATTGAGGCTTTTTTTTTCATAATGAAAGTGATTATCCTTTCTGACATTACAGCATGACTTATTCTCAATTTCTCTTAATAGACAGTATTTTTTCCTTTGAAAAATGCACTCTGTGTAAGAAGGTGCTGTTACTTTAAATTTCCATGCTTCACCGGTGCTCAATTTTAAACCGTTTTTACATTATACTGTAAGTGAACTGTTTTTCCATACAAAGCAAGCTTTTTTTCCCCCCCTTTTTTAGTTGCTAACTTTACTACTGCCTATGTTTAGATTTGGGGGAATTTGTACTGCGTGCCAATCTGTAATTACATTCAAAAGCATCCTTCTCTTCACTTCTCATTTCC
This sequence comes from Psilopsiagon aurifrons, assembly GCA_025447955.1. Lineage (NCBI taxonomy): Eukaryota > Metazoa > Chordata > Aves > Psittaciformes > Psittacidae > Psilopsiagon > Psilopsiagon aurifrons. The sequence goes on along the minus strand of JAOEHY010044055.1, from coordinate 6,695 downwards.
GTTCCCCAGGAGACAGAAAAAAATAGGTTACTAGAAAGGTTCCTCTAAAGAGAGTGAAGAGAAGAGCATGGTTATTGAGAGATAATTGCTCAAAATGTTTACTAATGAGTGACCACTGGAGTTAGATGGATTGTTCATGGCATAGAATTTATTCAGTGAATTTAGCACTGTTATCGTCTGGCAATTATCCCCTAGGCAGTCTGATTATTACCAATGTGTTATTACCATGATTAGACAGTGGCCATTTCTGTGAACGCATTTTAGCCTACGGATCACTGGCAAGAGATTTCTTCTAACTATTCATCACCCCTCATATGTGACTGGTCATCCAGGTTGTGTGCTTTCGTTCCTGCTCCCTGACTGGTGCCTCTTACAACAGGAGGAGCAATTATGACACAAATTCCAAACACCTTATCTTTATATTCACATGGCCTTTGCTGCCAGCAAAAAGGGATTTTTGTTGCAAGAAAAAATAAACCAAAAAAGAAAACCAGGAAAAAGAACTATTCCCCAAGCATTCGTAGGGGGGAAAGCAGCAGCAACCTCATTTAAATACCTTTTCTTGAAAAGTTAACCCAAAGGGGCATTGACAAGGTCATTCAGAATGTGAAATAATTCAGTTCTGGTGAACCTTGACTCTCCTCTGCTATTTTGTTAGGAGGGAAACACTTTACATCCCCAGCCTTGAGTTCTTTCCAAATTGAAAGCCCTTCCCCCCACAAGGCTTTAAATATTTAGAAAGAGAAAAGGTGTTTGCTTGGTTGAAGTTTTTTGTTACTTGATTTTTGCATTTCCATCTAAAATAGCTCAAGCAAAATTTAGGGTCACTTGCACTGATAATATATTTCAAGGTAAAGACAATATCAAGTCTTTGTCTTTCATAAAAGGAAGAGTAATTTTTTTCTGTGCATACTTGTAATAATTTGTTGTAAATCCTAAAATTAAGTGGATCAGAAGCTGCCAGTCTCTTTTCATTAAAATATTAAATTTCTGTACACTAAGGCCCAAATCCCAAGCCCAGTGAAATGAATAACAGAACTTTTAATTGCTTCCAGTAGACTAAGTTTCAGTCCTCAATCAGTCCTGCAAAGCTCTGTGGCATTAAAGAAGATTACCTTTTCATACCCATATAGACATATCTGGATATTAGAACTCCTCAGCATGAATCATTTACACATATGCAGTGTAGATAAATCCTGTACACAGGAGAGCACATGAATGCACACACTTATCTGCAGGAATCTATTCATATTACATTAGTACAGGTACAGCTACATGGATATACAAGCATGTCTTGGCATAGATATACTTGTGCTTATACACACATGCAGGCAAGTCCATATTCATATTCCCGACTGCATGTGCGTACAAAACTCTGTGCGTGACTACACACAGGGATGGACACATACAGTACTTTCTGTCTCTCAGGTATTGTTTTCTAAACTGGTTCCCATCTTCTCAGATTCCTCAGTCTGCTCTCGAGTTATTCTCAAACCAGCTAACCGCCCTCGTCACATTTTGGTACAATGAAACAGATTAATACAGAATGGCTTTATGCTTCTGGAAGTAACTTGCTTTCATTTGCTAAACTTAAAATCTTGGATATAGTATGCCAAAGGGGAAAAAATCAAGGGGAAATAGGCTTGTTTTGTAAAAGCCAAAGAGACTGCATTAGAAAAAGATGTGAGAAAATCGGCTTGGATGATGATTCACGGTCACATTTCTCAGTATCTTGTAAAAAAAAATAATGATCATTTCTGATCTCTCTAGATTTCCAGAACTTGTAGAATCCATCAGTTTATCTTTTTGCCTTTTGCCTTTGCCTGTTTGCTCCCTGCGTTGTTTTCCTTGCAGTCTCTCACTCTAGTGAATCTTTGCCTTTTAAATAAACTAGAAGAGAGAAATGAGCTCCACTCAGAGAAGCTAGATAAGCATAAGGATCTCTGGGATTCAGTATCTTATTAGGTAAAATAGCTTGCAGGAAGGTTGCCTTGTGTGGAGCAAAAAGCCTTTGGAGTGTGCCCTCTCGTGGCCATTCTTTATTCAGCGCGGATACCTGTGCCATCAAATACAGTCGCTTTCAGCTGCAAATTGATTAAATCATTTAAACGGGCACAAGCAAACCATCCTTTTTTCCTTCCTGAACTGCCGTCCTAGAGGAGCTATCTTTCTGGGAAAGGAGTGAGTGTGTGTATGTATCTGAACATGAAGGTAGGCATCTCATGATCAAGTAGCTCACCCTGAGTTCAGTATGAAATGATATAGAAAGGTAGAATTGGTCTAAGTAGCTGTCAGACTTGTCTTTTTTTCCCCCTGACAGTTCTCCTAATGGTAAGACTTTGGATTTCAGTATTTCCATCCAGTAATTCCTATCACCTTCTTGGGGGCTGATGTTAGCAACCCATTTCATTGGTAGTTTAGTTGCCAGGATCAAATTAACTTGGCAAAATCCCAGCTCTGCCTGATATGCTCTCTAGTTAACGTAATGAAAGAGTTAGTAGCCAACCATATTTTACGATCATTGGCTATCTCAGTTATAGAACCTGATGGATTTGCTTGTCACAAAATTATATTGACCCCTCTTCTCAAAAGACTATTTTTGAGAGCTTGAAGTAACCCACAGAGCTCTGGCATAGCTGCCCACGCAGCAGAACTAATTGAGGTTAGTAATCTTAGTCTGATAGGCAAGTAGAAAATAATTCCCACGTTTTACTTGTAAGACTGCCAAAGGACAGTAGGGTGCATTTGAAAACTTTCACCCAATACTCGTGGTCATTAGATTTGCAAAGATCTGCCTGGATTTGTTAGCTGTGAAAACTACCTGCCAAAGCTTTTTGTGATTTCCTGGACATAACTATACCTGTGCTTCACCACAGGTAGTTCACCCTCTAATTGTCTGAAGCCTGTGTTCCGTTGAATTTTGGTCTGGTTTAGAAAATAGCGGTCTCAAGCCAGAGACACATGCACAGGGCACTGTTTGTTCATTCACTCCATTTCATTGTATGTCTGAGGATACAGCTGATGAAAGATGGAAATACTACTTTTTATGAAGGCAAGTAGTAAATGCGGCTTCTGAAGGGTAGGGAGAATGGCTGGTTTATGTCAAATCATACCCAAAGGAACAAAAAGCCTAATGTCTTATTTCTCTTTCCATAGACCTTTATTTGATACAATGTGAGATGTTTCCATTAATTTTCACTGATTTCTTATTGCCCCCTTTCAAGGCAGAGTGAGTTTCACATTAAAAGCAGGAAGAACATTGACCTGACTGCGACAGGAGCATGTTTATTCTCCCTTTTGGTGTTTTAAACTTACCCATACTTTTCCCAGTTCCCACAAAGTGAAAAATGAGGACTGTCCATGTGGCTATATTCTATTCCTGTCTCTAACTCACACTTCCTATATGTCATGTCACTTTCCTGCTTTTTGCCTCATTTTCCTCAACAGGAAAAATAATACTGCTTTAACATTTGACATGTAATATTGCTGGCGTGTGAGTGGGAGAGATCCCAGGTAGAGCTTACTTAAGTTGCTGTGTTATTGGCACCTGGAAAGTGTGGTAGATCCTCTGATGTTAGCAGGACACCAGATGCGAATGGCTACAGATGAAAAATATGTTTTAGCAGTCTGAAATGACTCCAGAGAGTGGAGTTATCTTTTCCATTGTAAGCCCAAACCCCAGAGCTCAGTTTCTAGGTGCTAATTGCTCCTCCCTCCTCTCAGGTCAAAGTCTAGCAGGTTTAGGTAAAAGGGTCGGAGCAGCCCTCCTGCCTTGGCTTCCAGAATGGGCTTAGTGAGAAGGTGGAGAACAACAGAAAGGAAGAAAAGGCATGGGAACACAGCAGATGCCCCTGTCCTTCAACTCCATAGCATCAGTCTTCTGAAATTAACCTGGCAAGCAGTGGTAGGACAACCCTATGTAAATCAAACTAAGTGACGTGTTACTGTTGGGTAGCTTTTGGCGGGGGGGATCGGCAGCTGGACTATTGGCCAGCATGTGGGCAATGGCACGATTTTCACTGCTCACGTGGTCCCGAGAGCCAATGGCTTCAGGAGCTGCCGTTGGAGGGTGTCGTACTGAGTAGGCATATATCAAATTCCAAATTCCTTTGTGTCAGAGCTCAGGAGAGACAATAATGTGTTTACAAATGATTGGGACTCACACAGGGAAGAGAAACCACTGCTTATGCCATACGGGTTTCACTGTGCTCAGAGCGAGCTGCTGAAAACCAGGTGGGGAATCCGACTCATAGATAGCTTAGAGATTTCCTTGCTTTTAAAATCTCACTTCTAAACTAACACAGCCATCCCTGCTTCTAACGACCTCTGGCATTGACACCTCCTCCCTGCTTTCTGAAGTGGAGGGGATGGAAAAACTGAAAAGCCTGAGCTTTCATACTGAAGGAACTGAAAATGTGTATATTGACAAGGACTCCAAAGGCAAGGACTCCTTGTACAGCTGGAAATCGGACAGCTAGCAGGCATGTCTGCTCTTAAAAGCATGCACACTTCTTGTGCATGGCTTCCCTGCAAACAGAACATCTGAGTCAACAGGTTTTCAGGACTGGAAACTCTGAGTGTTGTCTTAATTGTTTATACTGCTGCAGCAAACTTTTAAACAAAAATGCTTGGAGTTCCTTTGCATACTTTGCCTACCATATGCTGTACCAAACAAAACAATGACATTCTTTTAAAACCGTCTTGGCAACAGGAAAAATGCTTTGGCTAGACAGCATCATAAAAAGTTGCTGTTAGTTAGATGATGGAGTTATTGCGAGATCCTGCTATTGATGCATGTATAAACGTATCCACATATACTAACAGATATATGTGCACATACATATACATTGAATTCAAATGGGTTCTGATCCTATTCATGTAGGAACAAGACAGTAAAGTACAACTTTAGCACTGTTTCCTATAGGCAGTTGATGAGAACCTTAAGCTATTACTTAGTAAATATGCATATTCTGAGCTCTTAATGTATAAGAGTCAGGGAAAACAGAACTGTGAAAGACTAGAAAATACACCCTACCAAGGTTGCATTTTTTTTGGCAGGAGCATTTTAGGGACAGAATCTTTTTTCCAGTATGCAGAAGTCTGCATTACAAGTTGGATCAGCTACAGCAACTTGTCCGGGTCTATTGAAGTCATCTGACAGTCCCTGCAACTCTTTACTGCCGAAGATGCTGTGTTAAATTAAAAAAAAAAAAAAAAAAAGAAGAAAAAACCCCAACAAAACCCACACAAAACCCCCTCTCACTTCTAAAAGTTAAAGCTGTTTCATCTGATTTTATAATTTCCACTGTAATTTTTACATGAAAGGGCTGTTTCCCAAGTAGTTTGCAGCTCACTTTCTATCTTGATAAACTCCCCCAAAGGCTTCAGCCCTTTTTCCTTTCACCATCAGCTCTGCAATCCAGTACTTTGCTGCAAGTACTCTGGCTGCACAGGCACAGTTTGGAGGACCCTGCTGCAGCCTGACTTTCTGCTCAAGATTGGTCAGAGAGCTTCCTCCCTGTGTGGCTGACTGTGCTTAGCAAGTGTAATCTGTAGCCAAGACTCAGAAAAATCAAATTCCTTCAGAGTCCTACCCCCCCATCCTATTCCTCCTTCTCCCTTCCCCCAAGTCTCATCCTATAACCTTGCAGAAAACATTATTCCTGAGGAGAAGGAAAGAAGTTAATTGCAGTTCTTGCACAAAGGATATTTTACAGTTTTGTTTTTCAAGCACTCACCTGATTCTGCAAAAGTGATGATTTCTGAGGTTTGCTCCACAACTTCATTCATTTCAGCTCTTCTTCCAACATCATCCTCTATTTCCACATAACCATCCTCTCCCACCTTTCCCACATGGAGTTTTTTGATGGCATTTAAAAGTGCTGCCTTGGGCACCGGCTGGGTGATATTAGGTCTGTCCCTCAAGTGCAACATGTTCAGTATGTGCTTCTTTACTGCTTCCACCATCTCAGGCTGTGAGCTGGGCACATCCTTTGAGAGCGTGGCGAGGGCACATGATGGACAGTCAGTGACTGAACTGTGCCCCTCGGATCCTGGGGTTGGGGAACTCCTCACTATAATCCAGCAAAGCACCAACAAAAATCCTCTCTTCCAAAGCAAAGGCATCCTGGCAGCAAAAGTTGTTGTGATTCCCTTTTTAAAAGGCCCTGCTTTTCCTCCCCCTTCACGCACAGTTTTTTTGGGGCTGGTTTGGGTTGTTTGTTTGTTTGTTTTTCCTTCTCTTCAGCAAATTCTCTGGAACAAGAACCAAAAGTTTTCTGTGAAGTTTTGTTTGCAGGTTCCCTCTCTGAATGCAATAAGTGCTGTAGATGTTTGTGGCTGTCAGGGAGAAGAGTTCTGACTCTGTCTCAGAGTAGGAGAGAGACACAGAGAGAGGGAGAGAGAGAGAGAGGACGGATTGGCCTAAAGTGAGTGAGTGAATGAGAGAGGGAGGGAGTTTTGTCTGTGAGTAAAGGCTATGATTAGGAAGGGGGAGGAACAGGCAGGCTGGCTTCCTTATGCTCATTGCTCCCCTAACACACACCTCTCTTCAAATATCACTACTCGTGGTTTCTGCCCTCCCCCCTTTCTAAAATCTCTTTTCATTCCTGCAAATTTAATCTTTTTTTTCCCTGGTTTTTTTTTTCCCCTTCTCTGTTTGACCCCCTCCTGGCTCCCTCCTGCCTGTCATTCCC
>JAOEHY010044053.1:0-33741 GCA_025447955.1 Psilopsiagon aurifrons | reverse complement strand
AAAGAAAAAAGAAAAGAAAAGAAAAGAAAAGAAAAGAAAAGAAAAGAAAAGAAAAGAAAAGAAAAGAAAAAAGAAAAAAGAAAAGAAAAGAAAAAAAAGAAAAAAGAAAAGAAAAGAGAAAGAGAGAAGGAAAGAAAGAAAGAGAGAAAAGGAAGGAAAGAAGGAAGGAAGGAAGGAAGGAAGGAAGGAAGGAAGGTAGGAAGGAAGAAAGGAAGGAAGGAAGGAAGGAGCACACACACATCTCCACCCCACCTCTCCCAAATTTAAGAGGGAAAATACTGAAAAAATAAAAGAGAAATTAAGTGGGGAAAGATTTTCTATATTTGAGCTAAGAACACCTGTAATTTAAAGCCATAAAATGATAATAATGCTTTACATTGAAATTCTTCTACAAGCACCTAAATAATCTATGTAAAAAAGTAAATTAAAGTCATACCTGACCATAGCAACCTGCATAATGAATAAGGCTTGGGTGGTCTTTTGAGCAACTTAATTCTGCAATAGCTTCTGTTTCACTCACCATCCATCGAACACACTCCAGCTGGCCGTTCTAAACAAATAAAAAAATATAAATTCCATATGTTTCTGTTCTAAACACATCTACTAAACATGGAAGAGTTTATTAGAATTATTAAAATATTATGAAATTCCAGTTTGTTTGAAAGTGTATTATCTGCTGTCATGTAATGTACTTGTTTATCTTGTCCCGTATCAGTTACAGTTTGGCTATTGATTACAGTGAAAGTGGCAGTCAAACAGTATTACATACACAACCTGGTCCTGACTGTCAGACTGTTCAGAGAAAAAATACAGTTCTGTTTTCATCACTGGTACAGCAAGGCTCAATGACTAAATAAGCTAATTTGCTGGAGCAGATTGAACAGTCTCCCTACAAACTCCAATAGGCGCTAATTACTATTCAAATCCATGCTTTCTATATTATTCTTATGTATGTAGTATCTGAACACCTAATCCTTATGGATTAGGACCTATCTGTAATAGATATTGTATAAACAGAAACAAGGAGATGGTTCTTGCCCTGAACACATTTATGGCCTAGTCTCAAGACTCCCAAGCTGCTACGCACACTCCTGGTAGTTTGCAAGTTACTGTGAAGTGGGACGTAGATGCTTTGGAAAGAGATTAACATTTTCTTCAGAGCACGCTTGTGGACCAGTGTAAAGGAAAGGGTTTTTAGCAGCCTCTCTTGCTGCAGTTTCTTTTCAGCAATGGTACCTTGCTAAATGCGGTTTTGCAAGACCTACATTCCAGCCTGTTCTTACTTCATTTTTTCAGCTCTCATGTTCATAAAGGCTATTATATTCTTTATAGCTGAAACAAGTATTTCAATTGCTCAGTCAAAACCTTAGAGAGATCAACATACATAAATATAAAAAGCTGTTTGAGTGCATTAAATGGAAAAAGGTATCATGAGAAGGAAAAAAATATCCATTTAAAGTTTCAGTTTTATTTTTATAAAAACAAAGAGAAGAATGTAACAAATATTAACCCATTTAAAATTATATGGGAGAAATAAAAACTAGTATAAAATTAAACTGATATTTGTCATATTCTTTCCATATGTAATGTATGTATATAAATGGAAGAATGCACACCATTATATTTTACTTCTTTTTCACTGTTTCTCTCAATTCCAATTAATGAAATGAAACAATGAAGCTACTTCTATTCTTTTTAGTATATTAGGAAAAATCCTGCATATCATATTTAGGTTCGAATATTAGTGCCTAACTAATAATTTTTTATTTTGTTTTCCTTTGTATCACAACTGAGTAAAACATTTTTGTATTTTTTACAATTAAGGTAAAGAATTAATAAATTACTTACTAAATAAAATAATTTTGCTAATGAGGAATGTAGCGCTCCACAGTCAGTTAAAATAAGTTATCAACATGAGAGTATGACATAAGAGCACTCCATTTTTCACTCTCTAGCTCACAGCTAAAGGTCAGAAAGAGTACTATAATCAAAAGAATTAGTTTTAATTAATTATTTCTTTACTGGGAAATGTTATGAATCATCACTGAATTGTTTAAATTCTCTTGCATGGAAATTTCTGTTCCTGCATACAAGTTTTCTTGTAGAACACAGGTGCATGCCCCATATAGGGTAACATTATGGAACTTAGAATCGTACAACATAACAGCAAGAATGAATAAAGTCCATTCTATCAGTATGCAAAACCACTTTGGAAGTGAGACTCAAGTACTACAGAGTTTAGTTATGCCAAATTACCTGAAGTCTGTCAAGAAATTTTGAAATGATCCAGGCCAATTCCAGCCATGCAAGTCATCATTAGAAACACTTGGGCACCCCCATTTACACAAAAAACTGCATTACATTTACACACTTTTCCTGTGAATGTCAAAGCATGCCTAACTATCATAAAAACTAAAGGAATCAATCATTAAAAAAGCCAACCTTTCTGGAGAAAGAGACAAAAGATTTTATTTGACTATAAACACAATATATACAAAGGTTGAAAACAAAAAATGGTTTCCAAGTAAAATTATAAGACTATAAATTGGCAGACTGTAACTATTGAGTTTGGACATGGGCCAAGGTATTGAAGCTAAATACATAACTTTTATAATAGTATTTTATAGTTCAACTTGCTATCAGTTTAGGTTTATATTCTTATGGCTCGTCCCAGAAAAATTAAAAAAAAAACCCAACCCCGAAACCTGGATCAGGGCCATAGGTCATTGAAAAGACATCTCAAAGATGCAAACCTGGAATCCACCAGCCCTCTTTCCATTTCTAAAGTTTTCCCAAGAAGTAAATACCAATAAAACCCCAGAAGAATAAGAAACTCTTATATTGTATTTCCCTTCCCTTGTTTCTTCTTAAGGTTTTTAGGGGATAAAAGAAATGGCATCCAACTATTCAATCTCACTTACTAAAGAACAGGAATCAGTATGTTTAACTATCAGTCTTCCTGTGCAACACTGTTTTATTTTAGTGCACCAACGACAGCAATTTTCACATTTTCCTAAGTAATAAGTGCAATATCTTTGGTCGGGCCATCCCAGGCACAGCTACAGGTTGGGAAAAGAAATGATAGAGAGCAGTCCTGTGGAGAAGGACTTGGGGGTGTTGGTTGCTGAGAAACTTAACATGAGCCAGTTTCAGTGCGCACTCACAGCACAGAAACCAACCGTATCCTGGGCGGCATCAAAAGAAGTGTGACCAAGCAGGTTGAAGGAGGTGATCCTGCCCCCCTACTCTGTTTTCATGAGACCCCAGGCTGAGAAAGTTGGGGCAGTTCAGCCTGGAGAAGAGGGGCTGCATAGCATTCACAGCATTTTTCCAGTATCTGAAGGGGGCCTTAAGGATACTAGAGAAGGACTCTCCATCAGGGACTGTAGCAGTAGGACAAGGGATAGCAGGTTTAAACTTAAACAGGGGAAGTTCAGGTTAGATATGAGGATGTAGTTTTTTACTGTGTGGGTGGTGAGGCACTGGAACAGGTTGCCAAAGAAGTGAAAAATGCTCCATCCCTGGCAGTGTTCAAGGTTGGACAGGCCTTGGACCAACCTGGTCCAGTGTGAAGCATCCCTGCCCATGTCAGGAGGGTTGGAACTAGATGATCTTAAGGTCCTTTCCAACCATGAGTGTTCTATGATTCGATAATTACAGTGGAGACAAAGACTAGCTTACCTTTATTGCTAATCCAGCTGGAGTTAGCTGCTCAATGTTTCGTTCATTCAAACAGTCTTCACCCATCAAAGAAGTGAGATGCTGCAGGCAATCTGCATGTCCCTTTGATGCTGCTACATGTAACAGGTTGTTGTCACACTCATCATGGATCTTATCCAGATTATCTGCAGCTAAATGTGGCTGTTAAAAAAGCATGATGTTAGTTACACCTAAGGATAAAAACATATACAGAATACAAAAGCCTCACATCCCAAGACACAAGCCAAACACAAAGATGTTTCCTCATAGGAATGTTCTTTTATAACTCAAAATCAGAAGCTTTTCATCTCACTGTACGCAACCTGGCTACTATTAACTTAAGGACAGAGATGGGATCTGCACTGGCTTGATTCACTTGTAGTTTCTCTTTTTCATACAATTGTCATAAAACTCTCAGGGCAAGACCATGAGTAGCTTTAAGTCTTTATACTAGTTTGATCAATTAAGTAGCTGCAAAAATGCCTACATTTTCATAATTTCTGTCCATTTTGTGTTTTGTTTCTCTCTCTTTTTTTTTTTTTTTTTTTCATCCATGATATTACAGAGCTACAGAATGCTTAAGGTTGGAAAACATTACCCAGGGTCATCTTGACACCTCCTCAAGCAGGGTCACCTAGAGCATGTTGCTGAGGTTTATGTCCAGATTACTCATGAATATTTCCAGGGGAGATGACTCCACAACCTCTCTGGGCAACCTGTTCCAATGCTCAGTAACAAATTTCTTCCTTGTATTCAGATGGAGCTTCCTGTGTTTTAGTTTATACCCCTGGTCTTTCATCCTATCATGTGGCACCACTGGTAAGAGTCTGACTTAGAAATATATTGATGAGTAATTGAACAGAAAACATCTATGACATAAAAAAAGTGGAAGCTTGCATTAAGCACCATCTAAAATGAAGTTAAAACACATGAGAGAACATATGTGGTACAAATGTGGTACCTTGTTTCCATGAAAAATTTTGATGGAATATTTATGTGAAGTACTACATAACCATGAACTAATCCATTATTTCTTCTCAAATCTAATTTTAAGACAAAACAATTGGACTGAGAAACTCCAAAAGGAAAACAAAAGGCAGAAGACGGAGTTAAGAAGTAGCAGAAGTTCCCTGAGGTGTGAAGACTTGCCAGAGTACGGTTAAGTGTGTCTATTCTATGAAAAAGTTTTGAACCATTTGGGAATAATATGCATTTTCTTACTGTCTGTCTACCTATGATGACCTCTTTTTCCTCTCTCCATTCCTGTTTCAGAGTGAATTTAATTTGCTTCTATTTCTTACTGAGCAGTCTAATATTGACTTGCGCCTCAGTCTAGTCTTTAGCTTTTGTTCTTGCTGCTATGTTAATAGCATGCCTTTGTGCTTGAGGTAGACTGGTAAACAGAGAAGCTAAACAAAAATCTAACAAAAATAGTTCTTATACATACACTGTGCCTCCACCAGCTGTCCTGAGTGGAATCACATGCTCTGAATCACTGTGTTCACTTACATCTAGTTGCTTTGGAAACCATCATTGATAGTGCCTGATCACCATGGTAGAATTTACTAAAAAACTTCATATGGGTCAGAGGCTAATAAGACTTTAGAGAAAGCTCCTGCCTGTGAATGCTGTGGCAACAAGACAGCAAAAAACTCCTGAATAATAATCAGAATGCAACAGAGGCCCCTCTGTTTCCATCATCAGTCTCTAAACAACTAAACCAGGTAAACAAGCAATTATTGTACAAAGCAACCCACAAATGTTATAAAAGGCAAAACTCAATTAAGATTTAAATTCAATATATAAGTGAATCAATAGCTAAAACTCATGCCTTTTATAAGACTTCAGTTCACTGCATATGCTAGCAATCTTGGCAGTCTTTATATAAAACTAGTATCTTAGTTTTGTTGCATGTTTTATTTAAAGGCTAAAACTTTCCATTTGGAAGGCCATATGCTCAATTACAAAGAAGCACACAAGAATAAAAAAGGCAGCATTTCAAAATATGTGCTTCATCAGCTTTGCTGGCTTAATAAACCACATCACCTTTATTCTTTATGTTTCATGAAAAAGATGATACTTACCAGTAAAGATATTTGGCCTTCCTTTACAATATTTAAGATGCTCTTAATTTTTTTCCCCTCTTCGCTCCTCTCTTCTGGGCCCCCTACACTGTTCCAGTTCATACTCAGTTCATCTAGCTGCTTGTTTTCTGCCACTGCTGTCTGCAGCTGGAAAGTCCTCAGGTGGCAGTTTGGCATAGTCTTCTCAGTTTTGTGAGCATGAGGATCAACAAACGTCCTGCTGAGGAAGCCCTTACCCTGGGCTTCGGATTCATGGGCTGAGCTACACTTCACTAAAGGCTGTGAAAGCTCTAATTCTTCTGTTAAATGCTTGTGCTGATCAAGGACAATAGGCTGTGTTTTTCTCAGCTGAGAGCCTTTCACAGGAGACAGCACATAGAAATGCGTGCTGTTGGCAGGCAAGCTCTCTGTGCTCCCTACAGAGAAGGTCTTGCTGCTGAGACCATTCACTGTTGAGCATACACCCAAAAGTTTTTTCTCAGGAACTACCTTTGTAAAAGGAACAAGTTGCTGGCTTGATTTAATATAAGGCACATCCAAAATTTCATCCATATCCAGGTCATAGTGCTCCAGCTCCCCAAGCAGAACAGCAGGCTCCATGTTTTTGCTTTTAAGACTCTCTTCGTCTCCTGGACTCTGGACATCATTTGGAGGTGCAGATTGAGAATCACTACCTTTCTGGTATTCTCCCTTCTGGTTCTTGTGATCATCACTCTCATTATTCTCAGAGCTTTCTGGCTGATGCTTTAATGGGGAAACCCTCTTCACTGGTCTGAATTTATTGCACACATCTGCAATTCCTGATGGTTTCTGTGCATTTCCAATAAGAGTTGAGACTCCACAGTTCCAGCTGCTGCTGGAAACTAGAGAAATAGAAGAATGTGATTTAGAAGTAATTACTACCAGACAGGTGACATGATTCAGCATGCTTTAAAGATATACTTGACCAAAAATGGAAACAAGAATTAAATGATGACATGTCACATTTATATCTAAGCAGCTTTAACAGCATCTCTATCAAAACAAATTAAGAATTAGAGCCTCCAGAAAAGAAACTTTATTCAAACAAGACAAACATTGCAATCAGTTACAAATAAAGTAGTTCTAACCATGTAATGGACAACAATAAGAGCCAAGTGGTGTTTACAGTGGTCCGGTCCACTGGAGAATGGTCAGAAGGAATCTTATCTTCGTATAAAATTACATGATGGGAAGCAGAGAAGAAGAGAGAATGAGGCTTTTCTCCACAATGTTCACTGACAAGACAAGAGACAATGAGCTCAAACTGAAACACATGAAAATCTATCCTGAACACAAGAAAATGCTTTTTTTACCGTGAGGCTGGTCAAACAAGAGCACAGGTTATGCAGAGACATTCACACAGAGTTTCCATCTGCAGAGATATTCAAAATCCAACTGGACAGTCCTAAGCTAACCTGCTCCAGCTGACTCTGCTTAAGGAAGGCTTTTGAACTACATGATCTCAAGCAGTCTCTGCCAATCTAAACGATTCTGTGAGTCTCTGATCTGAAAATTAACCCTACTTATTCATGCATGATGCTTCCTTTTCCATTTCTCTCTATGCTGGGCTTCTCTGCCAAGCTTTCCATCTCTCATATATATATACAACCTGTACACGCACACATAGCTCTGGACATTCCAGACCATTATTTCAGTGCACTGCTGGATCTGGAGTTTGACCAGTGATTCTGACTTGCAGATAAGAAAGGGAGCTCAAGACACCTGAACTCTGAACTTGACTGAACTTGAACTTAATCCTACAGAACTTGCACTCTTTTACACAGACTCAGAATTCTGACACAGAGTTTTCCTTATTTTGTCTTTTTTTGGTTGAGAGACAGCACTAAAACCACTAAAGCCTTTAGGCAGTTTCTATGGTCCTTTCAAGGTACACTAAGAGTTAAAGCTTTCTAAAAGTCAAGAATACTGTTTAAACAAAGCAGATTTATTACATGTGCTAACTGCGTATCAGTGGGATCTAATTTGTGGTCAAAACACACAATTTGCCATGAACACCTTCCCAAGGAAACAGATATATACACTTTCAGTGCAACATTAATGTCTGAAGTAAAGGATTATTATGGCTTAGTAGTTACAGATGTCTGAAAATTACCTTAATGTTTTTGGAAGCGCTTAAAAACATATTTCCGAAGAAGAAATAAAAAAAATAATAATCAAAAAGCATGTAACTTAGTGGGCCAATACAAAGAACACACTGTGCTGACTTATTTATGTATTGTATGAGATTCTAGGTTCAAAGGCCTACACTTTTATGTTGGTTTTATTTACATGTGAAATTTTTTCCAAATGATACAGGGAAATGGATACCATATGTTTCCCAGCTGTTTTGCTCTGACAGGAACTGTTAAGCACTCAGTATGGAAATTAATTCTGTCTGAGTTTTATGAAAACACTGCTTTCAACATAGGGGTCTAGACAGGGGAAAAGGCATCAACATTTTGTTTGTTGTCACTTTATTTAGGCTTACATTTATTTTGTTGCTTGGCTTTCTCCACTTTCTAACCTTAATAACACATATTTACATAAACCACTGATGACAAAATTGTCAAATTGGATACTGCAAAGAAGGAAAGGCCTTTGTTACAAATCTGTCTTGGATCATTGTGAAGTCATGTATTTCTCTTTTCTTTTGTTACAGTTAGAGCACAGTAAGGTACTTCCACATTTTTCGCTGTTTTTCTTCCCAACACCCCTTTACAAACACTGTTTATCCAGAAAACAAACTGGAATACAGGGAATGGTTAGCAGTATTTTCACTGACTTAGAGAAATATTCTTCACCTAACTGGAATGACAAATATACACTCCACCTAATAAATTATTAGAATAGGGCATTTAACCACACAGCAGTAGAGACGAAAGCAAGCTAGACTGATAGACACAACCTTTCTTTGTGCTGTTTTCTACTTGGTTGCTGTACAGGCTGTATCAGTGCTTAAGCAATAACAACATGGTTTCTGCCTACAGAGCTTTGAAACCATAGGCCAGAGTGGATCATAGAATCATAGAATATTTAGGGCTGGAAAGGACCTTAAGATGATCTAGCTCCAACCCCCCTGCCATGGGCAGGGACACCTCCCACTAAACCAAAGCATGGCTTGAATCTCTTTCTCCTGTCTTTTCAGATGCTTGTTACCTGAAGAAGCAAAGCAAGTGCTGCCTATGTAGCAAAGCACCAGCACAGCAGGAGTTATGTGAGCAGCCTTCAGCTGCTGCTCCACTGGAAAAACCTCTTGCTCATCTCTCCATACTTATGAACTCAGGCAGAGCCCATTAAAAGTCCGGGTCAAACAAGTGCTGTTTGATTCTTTTATAAACAACAGTAAAGGATGGCCTGAGTTTAAGGAAGGGAACAAAATGCAGAGCAGCTACCCTGATTCCAGAATCTGAAAAATAACTCCGGTATAATCTTGGATAAGTCATAGTTTTTCTGTGCACCACTATCTCAAATGTAAAAAAGTGTTGACAATGTTTTTTTTCCAACTATGGTGTCAAAATTCTGTGTTAAACTTTCATTCATTAATATGGAGATTTAAACAGTTCAATTGGAGTAAAATGAGAGCGGAATATAAAAACTCAAGAGACTTCATTCGTACCAGTAAAGAAGGTCTGTGCTGTCTGATAGACCTGAGCTGCTAAACCATTTCCTTTGATGAAAATAGTATCTGATGAAAATCTGTAAGCATCAAATTTGAAAAGGTTGCTCTTCACTATATATTGTGCTCTATGCTCTCCTTGAAGATGAAAAAAGGCAAAATGTGAATAAAGAGGCCTGAATGATTGTTTTTAGGTTTTATATTTCCTTATTTATTTATAGGTGTCCTAAAACTACTGGGGGTTAATAATAAGAAAAGAGCAAAACTAGGGAGTAACTCCTCTTGCAATTTATTCAATTCATTAGATTTTATTTTACGAGTCCATATTTACTTTGAACTTTCTAAAAAAAATACAAATCCTTATAGCATGTTTCCAATTGGAAGCATCTGTTGACTTCAGAGCATTTTTCAACATCATCTCTATATCTAGGGCAGAAGGAGGCAAGAGTGGGAATTATATTTGGTACATAAGCATCTGAAGAATTATAGGGTAAGTACACAAGTTTCGAACAACCACCAAACTACCTCATGCACAGATGAAACTTTACCCTTATGACAGGCAGTTTCTGTGATACTTAAAATCTAATGCCAAACATCAGAATACCTTTAAATTGTTCTGAGTATAATGAAAATAACAAAGAACTCAGCTTTTATTTTAGCTTTATAAGGAAACTACCACTGAAATTCGTTGCTGATGGGCATGCAAGGGCCTGTGTCCCTGGCATATAGGTACAGTAAGATTCTTTAAATGATGATGTTTTCATGAAGTTTATAGCTCTGGTAACACAGGAGGTGGCAAAAGGCTGCATATCACACACCACTATCATTACAAAATGAACTGAACATACTGCAGTGTGGTATTTGTAGATGTTGCTATGCCAAGTCTTCATGAACCCAGAATGGCTCATGCTCAAAGAGCACTGACTGCCTGAGGAAATGGTCAAATTCCTAACAGTGTTTCTGTCGCCATCACCACGGACTCATTTAGGTTTATGCTTTGACCAGTGCTCTGTAATGACAAATGTTGCTGTTGAACAGCTGGGACATACAACAGGCAGTGGTGCTGGCAAGCAGGAAACTGGATGTAAAGATCTGAGTCGTTTGCAGATCAGCTGGCAGATAAGTCCATGTTGCTCCACTAGATCACTTCACAGCCTACACAACAGTATATCAGGAATGAAAAAGAGCATCAATTCACTCCTTCCATAGGGGGCAACCAGTGGTCTCCATTACTATGCTATATCTCTCAATGAAACTCTTGAACATTTTTAGCTTGCTGTCTCTGTTCCTTCTCAGGATGGAGAGCAGTATCTTATAGTAAAGTGCACTGAAACGCTGTCGAGGAGAAAAACTGTGCGACTTCCTTTTATCCAAACATTCATCAGTCATCAATAACATTAACACTACCACCTAATGACCTGACTCTGCATTTTAAACTTTTTTTTCATACTTGCACAATTAATAACAATGGTAAAACTGAATAATGAGAACACTGCACTACGTGAGCTGTTGTTAGCCCAGAGACTATGGTAAGACTACCTGCTGATTTGATGAGTTCATCATGCCTAATAGATCTTTCAATAGTCCATGAATCTCTGTGGTTGAATCACAGTTATATGGATGAGAGATGAGTAGGGGCAGCCAACAAGACTTTACCAAAGGAAAATCATGCCTGACTAATTTTATGGCCTTCTATGTTAGAGCAACTGCACTAGTGGACAAGAAAAGAGCTACTGATGCAATCTATCAGCTTCTGTAAGGCATTTGACACAGTCCCCAACACTATTCTTACACCTGATGTGAAGAGATAGGTTTGATGGATGGCCACGCCCAAAAGAGTTACAGTCAACATCCCAATGTCCAAATGAAGATTAATAGAAAGCGATGTTCCTCACATGTGTTAGGGGTTGTGTCAGGACTTGTACTGCTCAATGACTTTATTAATGACATTGACAGTGTGACTGAGTGCATCCTAAGCAAATTTGCAGATGACAAGTTGAGTGGTGCAGCTTGTCTGCTTGAGGGAAAGTATCCAGAGGGACCCTGTGCAGGCTTGAGGACTGGCTCCGCGTGAGCCTGATAAAGTTCAACAAAGCCAAGTGCAAGGTCTTGTGCCCTTACAATGAGGGTGGTGTGACAAAGGAACATGTTGCTCAGAAAAGCTGTAGCTGCCCCATCCCTGGCAGCATTCAAGGCCAGGTAGGATGGGGTTTCAAACAATGAGGTCTAGTGAAAGATGTCCTTGCCATGGAAGGGGAGTTGAAGAAGATGATCTTTGAAGGTCCATTCTAACACAAACTATTCTAGGATTCCATGATTATATAAATGAAAACAAACTCTACTAAGTTGACTCCATTGCTACAAAGGCCAAATGCATTCAAATGACTTTCTTTTACATAAAACTCTTCGTCCTTGCTTTAAAAATTCACTTGTGGAGTTTTCTTCACTTTTCATCATCGTCATTAAGGAAGCCTGCAATTTTCATTGACAACTACCTATATCTGTTAAATGTTTTTTTTAAAATGCAGTATTTGACCCTATTTGTCATGCACTAGATAATCTTTTAGGTGCCTGCAGTTAAGTATTTACAAAATTTCACATTCAGAGTGTTACTGTCCTGTGAAAGAAATGCTTGAGCTTCTTCCCTGTGATAGGACTTCAGCACAGACTCTTGAATCAAGTAAGACTCGTACTCATTCCAGGTCCATTCTGACTTTGTATATGGACACTGAGCTGTTGTCTACACCAGGGAAACTTTTACAAAACTCATCATGGCTATTAACATAAATTTATCCCCAATACTGGCAGCATTATTGGGGCTTCAAGTGATGGAGGAAGGGATGTGCCTTTTATATAAATGCATAATCAAAACCAGTTCTGAATATCTATTTACTATTTTATTAATATCACTGAAATCATATTTAGCAATTTTAGCTGAAGGTGGCACTGTTTCACAGTTTTAATATATGAATAACTTCCAGAAATATATTTTAGGTTCTTTAATGTAAGCTATGTCGCATGAGAATTAAAAAACCCTGCACAGATAAGAACAGAGAAGGTTCACTCCCATGTAAGTAGAATTAGAAGCTACTCTAAAGAAGAAAGGATAAACAAGGTAAATAATAATTCATTTTTTAAGTAACAATGCACTTTCCAGGAGACTGAAACATTAATACAAGCCTCAGTGAACTAATAATTTTTTTTTACCTAGAGTTGAGGAAGAACAATACAAAAGCTGTTACTTCTAAAGCAGAGAATATAGAAGAGGAAAAAAAAATATCAAATAAATAAATTGTGTGTACTATTGTCCCAACTGATCTAATGATATGAAAAGGAAGTTCTAAGTAAAGTTCTACTGAGAAATCAGAAAAAGTCATTCTGGCACAAAATGTTCAAAACAGGAAGAGACAGGATGTGAAAACAAGGTAGAAAAGGAGCTTATATGGAAGCATCACAAGTGTCACTGTGACGTGCGTACTAATTGCTGGTTTTATTCTGAGAAAATTCTTCAATATTCAGTCAATAAACACTGTCCTGTTTCAGATATATTTACTGTGAGGTATTTGGAGCACAACAGTGAAATTTATGCCATTTAAGACTGACTCCAGACCAAATTTTGCTTTACTTTTTCTTATAGCTAAAAACTACAAAGAGCTTTAGACAGAAAGCGTGTTCAATTTCATATTCACTGATTTATTTCTTTTTCTCAAATAGGAAACAAATGTGAATAATTTTGTGAATGGCAGATATTTTGGAAATGAATAGAGTGCAGAAGAATAACTGCTGGAGATTAAAAATGAATATCCTTTTATCAACCTGTGAATAAAGATATAGAATAGGATGATGTCCTCATTTGAGACATACATTTAATGACAACCAAAAGTCATCATAGCTGACAGAATATACTTCAACAATTATATGGCTCAGTGAAGCTTGTCGAACATAGATGTCTTGCACCATTTGCTCATGGGGCCTTATAAAATCTGAAAGAAAACAACCAATTTCACGCTTAATAACAAAAGCATAAAGGGCTGATTTCTGTTTCAGTTCATCATTCTACATTAGTCAATGCTGGAAATTAATGGACAGGCTGGTTAACACTTCATTTCAGAAAAAATAGATCCATTTTTAAGCTACACTAATTTTCTATCTTTGAAGATCATCAATGCCCACCTTAGTGGTTAATATGCTATCTAAAAAGATAACTCTTTTTCAGCATGATGGCTGAGAAAATAACCACCCTTAATCATGCCTTATTGAGGGTAAACCTTGATACGCCCTGTAGCCTTTCTCCAATCTCATGTATCTTTTGCCTTGTCATCTGGGGGTACTATGGCTCCAAAGGTCCCTTAGAATTTTCCTGAGTCAGAATTCCTTAAATCCAAGGGAGAATGCAAAGGAGTCAGGACTGAGATTGCAATGGCTGCATGACTTCCATATACATCTTTCAAAAGGGTGAGGAACGAACCACATGACTTTCCCACAGGTACAGATCACTGGACAGTGCTGTCCAATATAGGGAAGTGACAGTGTGAATTCAGGCAGGAAAACCTAAAAATGTTCCATCAATAGCAGTGCTCAAGCCTGGGTTGGAAGGAGCCTTGAGGGACATGGTCTAGTGTGAGGTGTCCCTGCCCATGGCTTGAAACTAGATATCTTAAGGCTCTTTCCAACCTATTCTACGATTCTATGATTCTGTGAATATGGAGGGAAGGATGGTGGAGGACAGGGGGAAGGCTGCAGTAGAATGAGACATGAAATGGTAGAATGAGATGAGGGACTGTAGTGACAGGGTTAAAACTTAGGCAGGGGAAGTTTAGATTAGGTATAAGTATGAAATTCTTTACTGTGATGGTGGTGAGGCACTGGAACAGCTTGCCCAAAGAAGTGGTAAATGCTACGTCCCTGGTGGTGCTCAAGGCTGGGTTGGACAGAGCCTTGGGTGACATGGTTTAGTGTGAGGTGTCCATGGCAGGGGGGTTGGAACTAGATGATAGCAAGGTCCTTTCCAACCCTAACTATTCTGTGTTTCTATGATTCTAAATTGAGAGAGGTGAATCAGGGTTTCTCTCCCTTTCTACTTCTTCTTTGTATCAGCCTGCAGCAGGTAGTACTGCATGTGCTACCACAGCTGCGCCATAAGTGGGCAGTAACATGGCAAACAGGTATGTTAAGGAGAACTTTGCTTCCTTTTATTGCCAAGGGCAGTGGCACACAGTTGTGATGAACTAGCCTTTAATGACTTTGGTAGAAGTAGCTCCCAGAAGCTTTTGACTTAGTTACACACCTTGGCATTTATAACTCTCTGAAAGGAAACAGAGAAATAAAAGTTGCCAAAGTATAGTGCAGTTCTGAAAGCTTTCTACCATCCCATAAATCCAGGTCTTGCATTTCTGTTATAAAAGTGTTTGATGAAACAACATTAATGGAAGTTCAATTAAAACATCAGAAAACGCAATAAACTTTTCATAGCTCAACAAAAATGCTCTTCTCACCAATTCATTTCCGCTCCATCAGAAAGAGAAAAACAAAAGCGGATTAATCTGATTTACAGAGTGAAAACCAACACTAAACGCACTTTTAGTAAGGGGGGAGAGGGGAGGTCTCCAGCTGGTTCTCATATATATGCCTTGATTCTTCATTTAGTTTACACTATTAAACTAAAAAACTCAGCTTTAATCTTAACTATTACAGTATGCCTTAGAGTAGATTCTATCATGTAGCATCCTTGATACAGTTTCAGACTCTGGCAAAACATCATCCCTCAAACTGGTTCACAGCCATATGGGTAGTAAATGTATCCAACATTTTTTCATTGGCGCCTACATTATTACGTCTTGTCACCAATGGTTTCTCGGGTTTTCAAGTAAATTGTTGCATATACTGTGGTTTGGAGCTGCTGAGATGAAGCCCTACATTTATCTGTATACAGCCAAATCCTTTTTTGGAACTTTTTTCCTTCTAATGAACTAACATCTGTTGGGGGGGGGGGGGAAGTCAAGTTTCCAGAAAGCTGTACAAAAATGAGAGAAAACAAAACAAGAGAACACTGCCAAGAAACTATTGTTGCCAAGCTGTACATGATAAAAAGCAGCCTAGAATACTGTGTGGACAGAAGTGGGCATCATACCTGATCTGTCTTCATTTTGTGAGTCACACCTTCTACACAATTCTGGAATGGTCTTGAGAGAAGTCACAGAATACTGTAAAAAAGGAAAAAATGTATATGAAGTAATTCATTTAAAAAGATAAAAAGTAATGTTGTTCTCACCACCTGTATCTACCAACTCAGGGGTACTTCCAACAGACTGATGGTCTTCTCAGGCTGCACAAGAAAACTAAATGACATATGCTTTTGTGTCCTACCTTGAGGGATGTCAAACAGACTTGCAAAGCTACAGCAAAGTGTCTCCCCGCCTCAATTTTCTCCTTCCTGTAGATCACCATTATTCAAATCACAAACATATTTTACATCTCCATCCTTTCCATCGGATGCAAGATATCTCAAAGGTGAGAATAGATGTAGGCTTCACGGTGAACGTCAAGCTTTCACAAATCAATATGTAGAAATAAGGCAGATATTTGTACTTCTAGAGTATTATATTTAGACAATATTTTGTATTCTTAGAGATCTGATTTCAGAGGGGGATCCACGTACATACACATATTAGATGACAGGCTCATTTCTCTAACCTAGCCTTTATTAAAACACACTTGCATTATTACTGTGATGTGACAGGATATCCCTGATATTAATCAGTATATTATTCTCTGAATTCATCATTAAAAAGGGAAAAAAATGGGGATGACATGTATCTTACTAAGAAGGTATCTTTTTTTTATAAACTTGTGGAATATTCTTGGTAAGACACATGATCCAGTGTTATAAAGCTACATGTTCTGACATAGAGAAATTAAGTCACTTGTTAGCAAGCCTTCCTTAATCAAATGCTTAAATGTTACAGGAATCTTCACTTAAACAAATGAAAATCATTATGTCGGTGAAACGTCAATGGCTTTGCTCATATTGAAAAAAAACCCTATTAAAACCAGCATTTTTGAAACTAAAACACAAAACTGCACTTACAGTTAGCACAACTGAAATTTTTAAAGAATATATAAACACCATATGTTTTCAAAGAAACAGATATTTTTAGCTGGTGCTCTATTGACCAATGAAGTAAAACAACTACGTATAAAACCACATTAAGTTTTCCACACAAAAAATAAATGGTCATACATTTTCCTGTTTTTTGCTGACAGTTTGTCATTCTGAGTTTGATGTGCTTCTAATCACAATTGGCAATCTACTTCAAAACAATCTGAAGTTAGCCTCCTGTGACCAATTGCAGAAGTAATTTACTTCTCCAGTGCAAGCTTAAGACTGTTGCTCAATCAATTGTAGTTACTTTATTAAGCCTCAAAAAACCTCCCATGCCATGCTTTTTCCCTTGTTGGCCTGCTTCAGGGATGTATTGAGAAAGCTTAACTACAACAAGAATCTTTCATAAGTATTCCCAGGATCAATACTAAACTTATTAATTAAAATGGGTAGCTGCACACCCCAGAACTATTCACTGATTCCAAACCCCATTAAATAAGAGGTAGTGTAATAAGGCTATGGCTGCAGGATGTGACAGCCTAAAGCAACAAAGAGCACGAGAAGAAAGTCAGCGAGAAAGATGCTACTAAATACAAATTAATACAAGTTAAATGCACACAAGCACAAACAGCATGTGCTGTGCTTCACTTTGGTTATTGTTTAATAATGATTGAGCTTTAAGCTATACATCTTGCTATTTCAGCACAAAGACTCAGAAGGCAATGTCAAACTAGTCTAGTAAGACTCATAAGAGAATCCAAGAAATATGTCTCCAAGGAATATTGTAGCTTCATAAGACCAGCTGGTGCAGTTTAAATTATTACACAGTTTGTAATTCAATTAGAATGAGGCCTTTTGTATTCCATTGCTATGTGTTTTGTCAGGCAACCTCAAAAACAGAAAGCCATTTTTCTTTTTGTCTTTTTTCTCTTCTTTCCTGGAAGAACAGATTTTCTTTCTGTTTTGACACTGCACTAAAACGTATCCAGTTACCACCTCTGACTACCAAAAATCTATTAAATGTTATAAATTTGATCATGGATTTTAATCATACTGTTTTTATTTTATTAACAGATTCTCTCCCACTCACCTCTGTCCTTCAGTGCATTTACATGTCTGCCATCTGTATTTTGTGATCAAGATGCGGAGAGCTGGCTTTTGATCCAGGAAGCAAATAAAATTGCTCTTTAAAGTGGGCCTTTCCCAATCGTAAGCACAATCCACTGCCAGCTCTTTCCTCTAGAACTGCTTTCTCTTGTACACTAATCTCCTGCTCTGATAATTAGTAATACTTGTTAGCATTTCTTCAATAAAAAATTTCAATGTTATCAGAGGTATCGCAGAGGGACTGCAAAGGGATTGAGATTGCAACCCTTCCCTGGAACAGAATTAATGCTTATTCAGTGGCATTTAAAATAGATTATTTCCCACTCTTAATTTATTAATTTTGAATTGCTTTACATACAAAATTAAATACCATTTCTTACATTTCACCATTAGAATAACCAAGTCAACCAGAGCCAAGGGCCATGCCCAAAGGCATGACAATGTGGGAGCTAGGCACATCAAGTTGCTTCCTTAGTCAGTGCTCACTGTGATCTTTTGCATTTAATCAAAGTGTGTTGTGGTTGGTGGTTAAATTCAGTAACAAAATTAAAAAGCTTCTTCCCTGGCTTCTTCCCAGGATAATGAATGTTTAAAGTTTGGGTTCTTTTTCTATGTCTAACCTGAAATAGTGAATTTCAGTAAGTCCCATAAGAACCTTGTAAGATGGAAGAACATGATCAACAGCAAGCAAGAGACAAGAAACAGTAATAAGTATTCCATGCAAATGCAAGATATTCCTAATTTTCTTTAACTGATACTACTAATTCAGGGTAAAATGGAACCTCCCTTGTAAGAAACATTTGTCCATTAAGTAAAACTGCATTACAGAATTTGACTTAATCCAAATGTTAACCTTTTCAATTGCACATGGTTCTAAAATTTTAATGTAATGAATTTTAAAAAAGACACATGCAAAAACCCCCCTTTAATCTCTAGAAAGGCTGTCTTGTACTGTGCCACTTAAATGCCATTTGCAGAATCACCTGTGTCTGAGAAGTATCAGAAAGAAGAAATACTGCATCTTGGATAGTAGCATAGTAATGTACATACAAAATATTTAAAGATGCAAATTAAAAAGCAAAAGCTATTTCTTAGCATTCTGTTATGGAGAATACCTTTAACGTCTCCTGAAATAGAGATGTTAGGGAGGAAAAAAAAAAAAAGAGCGATTTTGGACACAGAATGTAATTCTTAGAGGACCTCATCAGAACCATGACAACCCCAAAACACTAAAGACCATATCCTCCTGAAGTGTCTCAAAACTCAACAAATTCACCTCCACTGTATCGAGGCAACAGTGACTGCTCTTAAATGCACAGCTCTTTGTTTTCATGTAGATGGAGAAAACAGACATGTCCTTCATTACAGCTAATTTGTTTCCAAGTATTGTTATTACTGTAAGCCCTTTAAATCCCATTTCAATTTATTTCCTGAGGTGGAAAACAGTTTCATTAATATTTAAATCCCATTAAATTAATACCTTTATATTACATTTGATGATTTAATAATTTATAACTGTACAATGCAACCCTTTCTCCTAGAAATTTATTTGAGAATAGCAAACTATTTACGGAGAATGAGCAAAGCAAGAATACTTGGCCTGAGATAGTACTTTTCCCAGTAGTAGTATCAATTTGAGTGGCTCCAGAGCAAAAAAGTGGAGGAAAGACATTGGGCTGGCACTGTCCATGTGAGAGATAACTCCACAAAATAAACTTCTCACTTAATGGCTGTGATCAGCATCTTTGGTTCATTGGTTATTCGCGCTACATATTTTTATAGCATCTTATACAGACACTTTGTATGTCATCCTTCCCTTTAATTTCAAAGGATACTTATACAGACACTACTAACACTGTTAAAGGTATAAAATTTCTGCCTGAATCTATCACTTTCTATGAGCATTTTAGTGGCCTTCTGTATTTTGTTTCATTCTGAAGAGTAAAAAGAAAAAGGTAAAAAAAAACCCAAAACCCAGACAAAAGAGAATTATCAATGAGTTCGTCAGCTACATGGGAAATAAATCAATCTGCTGCAGTCAGTGAGGCTGTGCCTGCACAGCTATGTAGGACCAATCCTGCTCAGCCCTGGTAGCCAGGTGGGCAAAGTCTGGCTGTTTGTTGGTTGTACACCTGTGAAAGCGTGAGAGATGACCCAGCTCCTTCCACTGCCAAGGAAGAATGACAGCAGGATCAGGAGGTGCCCTACACTGAGTAAACGGAAGGCCAGGAGTCAGCCATACTCCTGACCATACATAGGTTATGTCTTTCCTGTGAGACAAATGTTGACGTGAAGAAGTTTTCAAGCTGTTTAAAATACATAAAAAATTAAGTAGCTTCTTAATTATGTTTGAATTAACTTATTGCTCTCACATTTCATGAGCTTTCGGATCAGGTCCAGGCCTGTACTGGCACCACTGAGCCAGGCTTTTATTCATGCAGAGATATTTGAATTATCACAACAATAATCTATACACTCAACCCCAAACAGTTTATAAACAACAAGCACCAGGAGCTCTGATTATGACCAGGGCATTTGGCATTACATCAGTAAACAAAGAAAAAAATAGTTTAAATTTGCACAATCTGCCAGTGCAATAGAATTTTAATGAAAGGATTAGGAAACCTTCAGGTAACATAACAATAGCATGCAACTTATAGGCAGGAATAAATTAAAGGGAAAAAGCAGGAAGTTTAAAGCATACTTTTAATAGTGTATCTACCCTTCAACACAACTTATACGGCAATTTTTTTCTTCCTTTCTGTGAGTAGGTTTTCATGAAGAAATAAATGAAAATATACAGCTTGGTTGCTTAATGTCATTGCTTCTTTGCAGATAGAATGTTATTTTTGTTTAATGTAAACAGGCATCCTAGAAACCTATTCTGCTGCATCAACCACAGTAATACACTGTGGATATTGGAATAGTACCATCTTAATTTCCAGATAAACATCGCATTTGCATCTCAAGGCCCTGAGAGAATTGGTAGGGGTGGTTGCTGAGCCATTCTAAATCCTATATTGAGAAGTCATGGCAGTGAGGTCAAGCCTGCAGTGGCTGGAGAAAAGTGAGTATCACACCAATTTTTAACAAGGATAAAGAGGAGGACCCAGGAACTACAAACCAAACATCCTCATCTCAGTGTGCTGTAAGACCATGACAGGTGATTAGAGGCAGCCAACATAGCTTTGCAAATGGCAAGTTGTTCCTGACAAATCTTGTGATCTTCAATGATGGAGTGAAAACATCTAGAGATGTCATCTACCTCGACTTCTGTAAGGCCTTTCACATCGCTCTATACAACATCCTTGCCTCTAATTTGGAGAGGTATGGGATTGATGGATGGAAGGTTAGAGGGATAAGAAATTGGCCATGCCCAGTGACCTACAGTCAACAACGTAATTTCTAAGAGGAAATCTGTAATGAATGGTGTCCCTTTAGGGATTCATACTGCAACCAATACCATTTAATATCTTAATGAATGACACTGTGGAACTGAATATACCCTCAGAAAGCTTCCATGTAACACCAAGATGGGTGGTGCAGTCGATTTGCTTAAGAGAAGGGATGTCATGCAGAGGGACATTAACAGGCTTGAGGAGTAGGCCCATGCAAACTTTATGATGTTCAACAAGGTCAAGATTCAGCTTCTGAGTCAGGGCAATACCCAGTATCAGTGCAGACTGGGGAATGAAGGGATAGAGAGCAGAAAAGAGGACCTGAGGATACTGGTGGATAAAAATTTGGATATAAGCCAGCAATGTGCACCTGCAGACCAGAAAGTCAACTGTACTCCGGCTACACAGCATTCTCCCCCTCGACTCTGCTCTCGTGAGACCCCATCTGGAGTATGGCACCCAGCTCTGGGGCCCTCAGTGCAAGGAAGACACGGACCTGCAGGAGCGGGTCAAGAGGAGGGCTATGACAATGGTCAAATATATGAACATCTCTCTGCATCTATAATATTGGAGAAATGTACAGTTTCATTTTCTAATTCACAAATGCATTAGACATTTGAAACAAACAAACAACAACAAAGTACTAAACCCATTTACATATCTATTTTCCTTTTCAAACAATTTCCTCTGTTTTTATGTCATTTTGGTTAAAATGTTCTACAATGGTCTGGACAATAAACAATGGCTTTCTAATTCAGGTACATTTAAAAGTGCATCTTTTTAACAGCCTTCTTGCTGCCATTATTTTTAGTCAATACTGTTCTGCACTGGATTAGAACCTGACAGCTAACAGGAACAATATAAACTGCTAACACTGATGCTATGCAGCTGCTCCTTCCACAGCAGGCTAATGATAAAATGTGAAGGTATCTCTAAATTGTATATGGTGAGATACGAGTAGAGCACTAGCATAACCATGAATTCTCTTGTTAATCTGGATTTTGGCAACAAATCCTTTGTTCTCTTACCTGCTAAAGCAAGGAGTAAAACTGCTACCTCTATAATTTGTGCTGTTTTTTCATTCAAGATTCAGTGTCCAGTGAAAGAACAGCCTATTAAAGCAGGCAGCCTGAGCTGTTCAGCAGAAAAATGAGTAACCTAACCCACTGGTATGCAGCAACAGTCACAATGGGAGAGACATGGAGAGGTTACATCTATTATGTTTTACAGTTTTATAAAACTGAGTATAGAAACAGATAGCAGGACATGATCTAGCATATAGGTGCAATAAAAAGAAAGTTGCCCAGCATAAAGTATTCACTTAAGATTGGCTCATTGTCTTGTAATATTTTGGACCTTTGCCGTACTCCTTTTTAATAAAAATTCAATGTTACAATAGGTTAAAAAACCCTAAACCTCTCCAAAAGGAAACTGTCTGTGAATAAAGCATCTGGAATGTTTTAAAATGAATCAAGGGTCCCAAATACTAAAGGAAAACCAGGCCCTTAATCTAACTTTCTTTTTTAAAAAAGAAAGTATAAAATTATGAAAATGTGGAAGGAAGTGATGGAACACCTTCTTTGATCTGAAAACTGAATTAATAAATTATCTTCTAGTGGATTTAAATTATGTATTCAAGTCCATTGTTAATTGTCATTAGAAGTATTATCAATTCTGTTCTACAAAAAGGAGAAATGCGAGCAGTAGGAGCATTATCATAATAGAATATACTGTATCAGTGCTTCCTATAAGAACCACCAACAATGAAGGTGAACAGCATTTTTGCCTGCAATTACAGCTGCAGTTGTTTTAATTGTGACACTAAGGATCAGTGTTGTCTATGAATCCCCAAAGTCTTTCTGCCTCTTTTCTTACCATATCACAGGTATATATATCACAACTGTTGATAAAATCTTGTTATATTTGGAGATGGCTACTGGAGGAAAGGGTAGAGGAACACCTGATTTGGAAAAGGAGCAATTCAGAAGTGAGAGAGGCACGAGGTTGTTTACAACTTAAATACATTTAGTTAAAAAAAAGATAAACATCATTTTGGTGTCTAAGGCTAGCATCAGAGTGCATATAACTCATATGAGACAGCAGAGTAGGCAAGCAACCCAGAAACATAACTCTCTTATTAATTTGATTTACAAGCGATTTTTAGTACCTAGAAGACAGGAATCAAGATTTCCTTTAAAAACACATTATTTTTTTCTAAATTCAACTTATTTAAACATTGTCATATGAGAAGTAGAAAGGATTGTGGCTTCCAATAATAGTGTTCCAATAATAGTGTCAAATCACGATTGAGATACCTAAGAATATCTCAACTTGAACAAATAAAATATGACTTGTACTTACCGATATATCATCACTAAAATCTATTTCATCCAAATCAAGGTATTCAGGGGCTTCCATTATTCCTCTATGGACATTTTGGTTGAGTCAGCATAGTAGAAAGACCTAATTAAGAAAAAAGAAATTGGTTATCTACTGAAGAGCCAAAAATCACACAGAAATGGTTTAATATAGTTGCTAATTGCTGAAAACGTTTAACTTGTATAGTCAAGTCTTTCATAATTTAATAGTAAAAGCTAAATGCAATTTGCCATCTCTACTCTGCATACCATGAAGAAGACTTTTTAAAATTTAAGGGAGAATAATACTTGAACCGGAAGTCAAAAATACTTGATTCACTCAGTCCTTCCATAAGTTCAGTATAGATGTAAAGATCTAAGCTGCTGAGCATCTTCATAAACCCTGTAATCATAGCCATGTTAATAATGCATCCTCCTTAAGGATGCTATTATTTTACTGGCGTGAATGCAGCAACTTCTGTTACTATAGTTCTGCTCTGCCCAAGAAGGTAGGGAAGAATTGAGAATCATGCTGTGCACAGGAAACAAAATCCTATCACACTTTATCTCCACTTTCAAGCAATCTAACAATGCAGTCTGTGCTTTACATATGGGTGATTTATCTCTCCTCAGCCTGCAAGTGCACTTCCCCCCAAAAGAGTAACAAAGGCAAAAATATAATTGCATCAATGTGAACTTACTATCTGTGGCCTTAACCATTTCGTTACAACAGGAGAGAAAGAAGAGAAAACTCTTTTGCAAAGCAATAAATTTGGCTGGAAAGGCAGTATGTAATCCTGAATAAATTGGAGTGTAAATAATCAAAAGATCAAAGACAAGAAAACCCTCATTACTTTCTCAATCCTAACTAGAATAAAGGTGTGCATTATCACTACAGACACGTACAATAGAAATGCACAAGGAAGCTATTTTAAAGGAAGCTGAAAAAGAAAATCACTGTATTTTTAAATAATGTGAGGCGCTGCATAATTGTCAAGTACTATTATGAAAGCAAATTAAAACCTTCTAGTACTTTTGCATAACAAAAGGAAATGCCTGGAGGAAAAAAAAATAATACAAGCCCAGTTTATTCATTTGACAACTGCCAAGAAATATGTTCATGAATAATGAAGTCAGTTGCGTAGATCTAAATAAAAACACTGTGTGAAACATTCATATGCAGTTAAGAATGTCCTAGGAAAAGGGAAGAAAATGGTTTTCTGCAGGTGCTACTGGCAAACAAAACCTCAGTTAATGTCCTTCATAGCACCACACCCATGAAGAAAGATGATCTTAAGACACAGGTTCTTGCAAAGTTATTAAAGAACCAAGAAGCAAACTTGCAGTTTTAAGTTGAAAGAGCTGGAAAGAGCAAATTCTTATTTCTTCTTATTTCTCAAAAAGTTACTGAAAGTAAAGTACTATTCAGCATCATTTTCTTTCTAAAAGAATGTGCTCATTTTGGCTAAGATGGAGTTATTTTCTTCACTGTAGCTTGTATGGGGCTATATTTTAGATCTGCACTGGAAACACTGTTGATAACACAAGAAACTTTTCATTACAGAGCAGTGCTTACACACCGCCTCTCAGCCCACCCCACCAGCAAGAAGGCTGGGGATGCACAAGAACCTGGGAGGGGGCACAGCAGGACAGCTGATACCAACTGACCCAGGGGATATCCCACACCTTATAGCATCATGAGCAGTATATGATCAAGGGGAAGAAGAAGGAAGGGGGGATATTCAGAGCGATGGTGTTTATCTTCCCAAGTCACCATTATGCATGACGGAGAGCTGCTGTCCTGGAGATGGCTGAACACCTGCCTGCCCATGTGAAGTGGTGAATGAATTCCTTGTTTTGCTTTGACTGTGTGCATGGCTTTTGCTTCACCTACTGACCCATGAGTTTTCTCACTCGTACCCCTTTTGATTCTTTCCCCCATCCCACGGAGGGGAAGTCAACAAGCAGCTATAAGGGGCTTAGCTGCTATATGGGCTTAAACCATGACAATGAGAAAGGAAAAAAGGCAGGGGGTGGAGGGAGGGAAAGGGAGAAAGGGAGGATGGAAAAGGGGAAAAGCATGTATTTTTTTAATGTATTAAGGTATTTGTGTTCTTTGCAAAACAAAAGTAACTCCTGGGTAGGAGAAACTGGGGAGGAAGGCAGCATCTAAGAACCAACTCAACTACCTGTTACTGGCTCTTACTGAGACTCTTAGGCTTGAGTGAAGCAGTGGGAAATGAAATGGATACAAAAAGGTAAAAACAGTATAAAGCCCTCAGTCAGTTCAATATGAGGAAATAGAAATGGCTAGAATGTGAAACTAGTCAGAAGCGCAATTCCCAAATGCTACGTTTATTCTTAAAGGGAAACACTAAAATCAGTCAAAATCCCTGTAATGAAAGGAATTAGCTGCTGTGAAAAGGCATGACACATTCAACTCCACAGGTTCTTTTCCACATTAAAGATTTTGCTTTCTTAAGAGAAACATACAATTTTAGCATTTTTTAAGGTTTATGCTTTAACGTTGCATTTGAGTGGCATTACAGCTTACTTGTGGCAAAGTGCACTGTCAGTTTACTGGGTTTGCCAAGCAACCTTTTGTTAACAGGGTCTTACAGGGGTGGTTTCTGTGAGAAGACAGCAGAAGCTTCCCCGTGTCAATCCCAACTGACTTCAAGACAGTCGCAGTACTGGCTAAAGCTGAACCCGTCACTGACAGTGGTAGTGCCTCTGGGATAATGTTATCGCAGAAGAAGGGGAAACAACCCTGCTGTGCAACAGCAGCTGGGAGAGAAGAGTGAGAATGTGAGAGAGCAACAGCCCTGCAGACAGGAGGTGGAGACGATGCTCCAGACACTGGACCAGAGGTTGCCCTGAAGCCTCTGGTGCAGCCCACGGTGAGACAGCTGTGCCTCTGCAGCCCATGGAGGTCCATGGTGGAAAAAATTCCACCTGCAGCCCATGGAGGATCCCACACTGTTGCAGGTAGATTCCTGAAGGAGACTGTGATTCCATATGGAGCCAATGCTGGAGATGGGTCCTGGCAGGAACTATGGCTCCAGGGAGAGAGGAGCTCACGCTGGAGCAGATTTGCTGCAGGACTTGTGACCTCAAAGGGACCCACACTGGAGCAGTCTGATCCTGGAGGATGCACGCTGTGGAAGGGAGCAGAAAAACCCATGCTGGAGCAGGGGAAGAGTCTAGGTGGACAGAGTGGTAGAGACGACATGTAATGAGCTGACTGCAATCCCCACACCCTATTCCTCTCAGCTGCTGAGGGAGGAGGATGCACAGGAGTGAAGTTGAATGTGGGAAGGGAGGGATGTGGGGAAGGTGTTTCAAGTCTCGTGTTTGTTTCTCACTATCCTGCTCTATTTCTAACTGGCAACAAATGAAATTAATTTACCCCAAGTTGAGTCTGCTTTGCCTGTCTTGATTTCAGCTCAGGAACCTTTTAATCTTATTTTCTCTCTCCTGTTGGGCATCTGACAGTCAAGCAAAATCAACTTATCACAGAATCCCTCCACAGAGGTAAAGGCTAGCTCTCAGTTTATCACTGTGACTACCAGCTCAAATCAAGTAATTAAGATGGTTTTATGAACAAGGTAAGTGCCAACTCTGTATGTACTGTCCTACACAAATTACAGGATTGTAGAATCTACCCAGTAATATTCCATAAGGTGATACACGTGTGAAGTATGAATGAGAGTTAAAACATTAAAGTTTAAAGATTAAAGAAATGAATTGACTAGATCACACGCAAAGAACCTAAAACCAAACCACAGCTTCACTGAGTTTCAAATTTTCACTGGAATTAAATGGATTTAAAAATCCCTCATCAATATGTTTAAAAATCAATGAAAAAGATAAGTAAAGCTACTCCAAGCATGCCACACAATAACCAAGGGTCCAGAAGTGACATAAAAATTTTATTTTGCTGTTAAAACTGACTTACTCAAGTTAAAAAAAGAAGATATAAGACATCAAAAAATAAACCCGCATAGCTAATAAAAGAACTACTATTCCTCATTGCCACATATCTCAAGATTTTAGAACAAAAAGATCTCAACATTTCAAACTTCTTATTTAGCTCTAAATTGCAAGAAGCCATTAAGCAAAAAAAAAAAAAAAAAAAAAAAAAACAACCAAACCAAAAAAAGACCCATCAAAAAACCACAGCTGCATCCATCCATGGTTGACAAAAGGACTACATTTTACCTGAAGGTGTACAAAACTCCTCGTGCCAGTCCACAGCCTTGCAACATTGCTTCCACAAAATGTTATCTTCTCAAAACATAAAGACTATGAAACATACAAAGGCTGAAGAGAAAACTGGTAACCAAAACAAACATATTTTTCTATGGAAAACTTATCTTTCTGAAAATAGTGTTTAGCTATATGTAAAGAAAGGGCAAGAGAGTTATGCATTCTGTTTGCTGTAAGATTTAAATTTTTCACTTGATGAGGTAAAACTGCACAGCAACTCAGGACAAATACTATGACTAAATATGATTTCCCGTGAGTATACTTGGAGTCTAATTCAAGAGGTGCACTGTTTTGATACAATTCAACGTAGTGTAACTACACCATGTATAATGCAAACCATACGGTAAGGACAGCGCTCAGTCGTGAGTATTTTGAGACCAATGCTGGCTGAATCCAGCATATTGCCAAAGTACAAACAATCTGAATACAACTCACAAGCAGATTGTAAGCGCAACCGGTCAATTTCAAGGTAAAGATAAGTGCAATCTGCAAAGAATGACACGAGATGAATAATGTATTTCCAGCATTAACACCAAAGCAATACAGATGGCTGTCTCTAGCCTGTCTGCAGAAATGTCTGATCAATTTTCCTAACGGTATTTTGGAAGCTAGTTATTAAATTTGCCACAAAATTTAATCCAGAAAAGGGCATTCCTTATCTGGAAATCTGGCTTGCAGAGAGACACACGCACACACATTTACATCTTATACAGGTAAAAGAAATCCGGTTTCCTCTCAGAATTCATAACTAAAAGAAAAAAGCTGCATAACCATCACCCATATGTGCTCAAGAAAAGTTGCTTTTTTATATAGTTACATGAAAAAATTCACCAGGAAGAATAACCCAGCTAAAAATTACCCCTCACAAATGTGGTAATAGTACTGGTGTAACATATAGCATGCATTGCACTGCAACAGATATTAAACAGTTATTAGGTTGTGCAATAAAGCAAAAAGAAAATCCCAAACTCATCCTTCTCCTTTTCAAGCAACAGCAGAAATCCTTTCATTTTTCCAAAACATAAGTTTCCTCTGCTGTTGTCCTTCTTAGCTAAAGTAGTTGTCTGAACTCAGTTTCTGTTACTGACAAATACTCAATACAATTAGGCGAATGAGGAGAAAAAAAGGCACAAGGAAATCAATTTCCAGTAAAATTATAATTGAAAAAAACCCAAACAACCAAACAAAGCAAAACAAAGCCACCCCAACAATTAAGTATTAGATACAGAAAATCAAATCCATCAATTTCTGCAAGCACTAAAACTCCACTCTAGACTGGAGGTATGCATTACCTTGAGATTAAATGTTTACATTGTCCACAGATTTCTCTTTTAAGGTAGATCGAGACTTGGATTTCTCTCACCACACAGTTTCAAGAAACCAATCACTCCACAAAGTCCCTAGGAGCTGATGAGCCCTCTGAGGATGAAGACTGAATGTGGGAATGGCAGGATTGCTTTAGAAGCCAGACCTCATGCTGACTTTGTATTATGAAGACAATGGGCGTTGCCTTATCCATACTTAGGCACATCAGGCAAGAACAAGATCATACAGGTGAACATTTGCTGTCTGTCAATTAACTGAGTGAATGGAGAGACTGGCATTGCAGGTAGAAAGCAGGCAAGCATCTGTTTCTTGCTCAGTCTGCTCAATACAAAACTGCAGACTAGAAAACATAACTGATTTGCCCTTTGCAACAAGGTTGTAGCAAATACAGTAGCTTTGAAAGTAATCTGATCCCGTACCTCAGCCAAAAACAGCCTCAGCTCTCCAAGTGAAAGACTAAATCCAAGAGCAAGCACAGGGGAAATATTCTCTATTGAGCTGAAACAAAATAACTAATTAAGAATGCATCAGTTTAATTATGTATGGATACACAGATAACAAGTACAAATAACAATAAAATAATCTGCTGTCAATTAAATATCTACTTCGGTTGTAACTCTAAGAAATCCTGCTAAATGCCACAGGGATTTTATTTTCCACATCTCAGGACTGCTATACCAAAATATTTGAGGATTTACTTAAACTTTTAATTTAATATAAAGCAAATCAGATGTAAATATTTCTATGGTGGTTGGCAAAAGGCTGTTTCCTTAAGCACAGTTAATATTAAAGATTTAGGCTTTAAATGACAGAATGCCATGACGGTTACTTTTTAATTAAGGGATAGGGTTACATTTTGCAATTACAGTTCTAAGATAACAAAATAAACATATCACCCTTTCCTAAGCATCAGATACTATAGCAGCTCAAGATGAACAAGATTCATGAGCAGAAAGGAAAGACTACATCTTTAATTTAAGCATACAGTATGTTTTTCAAGTAACATTTGAAATCCAGTAAGCTTCTGAATTTTATTGCCTAACATTAAGAAATACCAAGAGCATAAACCCAAGTTTCTTCACTTTGAAATAAATAGAACAGTGTAAGGTTACATCATGTTAAATCTATTCAGCATGAAGTGAAAAGCCTAGCACCTAATTAAAATTTATGGTTCAGGAAGGTACATCATCTGTCAGCAGTAGGAAATATCTAGAACCTTGAATTCAGTTCCTTCGTCCTCATATTTCTTTGTAACAGTGAAGTTCTACCAAAAATTGATTTTTCCTTGTAATCCTATTTATTACATAGTATAAAGAAAGCCTGTGCTCAGGAGCACTGCTGTAACTAGAGGGTATGGGATCTGGACTACTTAATGAAGGCAAGAAAGCTTGTCCACTGGATCCTAGCAAAGCCAGTCTGGGCTAACACCACCGCCTCTTCAGCTATCACACCTCTTACTATTTCTTATGCTCTCTGATGTCTAACTGTGATAAATGAAGAATACAAGCAGAAAGCATCAAAGACATAGAAAGCTTGCAGTTTGATCTGAACATAATTAGAACAGAACATAATAGAATAGAAATAACAGAAAATTTCAGTTGGAAGGGACCTACAATGATTATTTACATTTAATACTCTACATATATACACTTGTAGAAGACCTCAGCTTCTCATTCTTATTTACATTCCCTTTATTGCCCATAAGGTGAAAATTACTTGGATAAAACCAAACTGTATTCAAGCATATGACTTCAAGAATAGAAAGAATGACACTACAGCTCAAATGGAGGTTTGTTTTCTTTTCACATATACCACTTTCATTTCATTCAGTCAAGTGAAATGACAATCTGCCATATGTTTAGACTTGGTTGACACTTTCAACTCACATAAGGATTTGTGATATTATAAGTGCATTGTGCAACCAATTTTTGTAACTTTCTAAGGGTATCAAAGTGTTCTTTTTCCAGTTACATGAAATAACACCTCTTCTATTACTTGTCATGATCAGTGCCTGGATTATCTATTAATAACTGAGCACATCTCTTGTACTAGTTTGTTTTATTTACTTTTCTTCCTTCTATTTTCCAAGAAAAATATATTGTGAATGAAATTATCTATCTAGTCAATTTTTAAAATAAATATATAAAGAGAAGGCTTAATAAGAAGGGATATTTTAAAGAGTAAATATTAATTTT
Organism: Psilopsiagon aurifrons; assembly: GCA_025447955.1. NCBI lineage: Eukaryota > Metazoa > Chordata > Aves > Psittaciformes > Psittacidae > Psilopsiagon > Psilopsiagon aurifrons. Next base: position 2,567 of record JAOEHY010044053.1, on the reverse strand, counting down.
AAGTAACAATGTGTTGTTAAACAAAAACAACCAAACCAAAAAGTTAACAGGCTGAAAAATGATGTGATTTATTTCAGTGAAGGAATGAATTCTGAGACCAGGATTACCTTATCCTTTATCACATTTATACAGAAGTTTTCCTGAGTTTAAAAGTTCACGGCAGCAATTCATAACAGTATGATACTTCTAAAGCAAGTAAAAATAAAAGCACTGCTTTTAATCACCATGCAAGTATCATCAGTGCACAAGCTACACTGATAGGACAGGAAGAAGGAATGCAGTGAAGCACAACAATTTTCCAAGACCAAAAGATGCTATTTTTAAAATTCAGCTTCAGAAAAACTCTGATTTCAGACATGTGGAAACAATATACCCACAGCTCCGAAGAGGCACGAATACTGAACCCAGTTCTTTTCCTAATGAAGTCACTGGTTTTAGATAAGAACAAATGTACTTGCTTCTGGCCAAACAAAACTGAACTTCTCCTGGTTGTCTGCCTAGACCTCAAGATCACATACTGCTTGGATATAAACCAGTCTTATCGAGTCTTAAATGACATGAGCCAGCAAAGTGTGCTTGCAGCCCAGAAACCAAACTGTACTCTGGGCTATATCAAGAGGAATGTGGCCAGCAGGTCAAGGAAGGTGATTCTGCCCCTCAACTCTAGTGAGACAAAATCTGCAGCATAGCTTCCTGCTCTGGTGCCATCAGTACCAGAAAAACGTATCTGTTGCAGCGACTCCCAAGGAGAACCACAGAAATGATCAGAAGGCTGGAGTACCTCTCCTACGAGGAAAAGCTGAGAGAGTTGGGCTTGTTTAGCTTGTAGAAGATAAGACCCAGGGAGACCCTTTCAGTACTTAAAAGGGGCTTATAAAAGAGATATGAATAGACTTAGCAAGGCCTGTTCTGACAGGTCAAGAGGTAATGGTTTACCTAAGAGAGGGTAGATTAAGACAAAACATAAGGAAGAAATTGTTTACAAGGATGGCAAAACCCTGGAACAGGTCACCCAGAGAGGTGGTAGATGTCCCATCCTTGGAGACGTTCAAGGTCAGGCTGGATATGGTTCTGGGCACCATGGTCTAGTTGAAGATGTACCTACTCATTGCAGGGGGGGCTGAATTTAGTGACCTTACAACCGAAACTATTTGAAGGTTCTAAGATTTCACTTCAAAGAAGTCACTTAAGGGTAGGTAATACTGTATGGTTCACCTACTTCGCCTCCTACCCCCATGAATTATACGGAAATTCATCACAACTTGAGGCATTTTAACGAGTGTCTTTAATGATTACAATGACTGACACTATGCAGTCTGTAAGTAAACATTTGTTATGATTAACAGAGTGAAGCTAAAGAATGCTTATGAAGACACAGTTCCTAATGTTTGTTGGGCTCTTTTTAGGACGCTGAATTGTATTTCATGTAACTTACTACAAAGGGAAAGTGTTACTCGAAGGATGACATCTGAGCTCCAGTAAAGTACCAACAAGCTTTGCCATTAATCTCTGTGTGACTAAGACATCACCCACCTTAAGTTAAGGAGTATCTATTTGGCTGTTAGGAAGTACTTCCTTCTTGCTTTTGTAAATAATACTCCATTTAGTGCTCTCATGAATAATCACTAAATTTAGTATTAAGAGAGAGTAATTTCACTTTTTCATTCCCAAAAGAAAACAGCAACCTAACAAAACTAGATCAATATTCATGATATTGAGTGATCTGACTAACTGAAGAATTGTTTTTATTGTAAAGAAAGAAATCTGCTCACTGCAAACCACCCCAGGTTTCTCATAGTTAAAGCATCTTTTCCACCCCACAGTTTATATTTCCTTCAACATTCAAGCATAAAGAAAACTAGACTTCAAGCATTCAGCCAAAATAAATGCACTTGAGCATTGTGGACTGAGGCTTAGAAAAATAAACCTGTTTGTTCCAATTAAGGTTGAAGGAGAAACCTTTGGAATTGGAAATTAACAGCTGTTATTAAATTGAAACAGTATACGTGATTCAAGCATTGTGCAAAAGCTAAAGCACTGTCTGATTAATGACAGGATCAAAATAAATAAGAGGTCAATTGATCTGTTGAAAAAGACTGTATTTGATTAATTTATGGTTTTATTTCCTTTGAACTACTATGAAGTTATTTGCTCTTAATACAAAATACTTTACAGTCATGCAAAATTAATATGCTTACATCATGAAGTTTAACCATGCCAAGTGCAAGGACCTACACCTGGGTCGGAGAAATCCCAGGAACAGCTACAGGCTGGGTAGAGAAGAGATTCAGAGCAGCCCTGCAGAGAAGGACTTGGGGGTGTCGGTCAATGGGAAAATGAACATGAGCCAGCAGTGTGCATTTGCAGCCCAGAAAGCCAACCGCATCCTGGGCTGCATCAAAAGGAGCGTGAGCAGCAGGTCGAGGGAGGTGATTCTGCCCCTCTACTCTGCTCTCGTGAGACCTCACTTGGAGTACTGTGTGCAGTTCCGGTGTCCTCAACATAAAAAGGACATGGAACTGTTGGAACAAGTCCAGAGGAGGGCCACAAGGATGATCATGGGACTG
>JAOEHY010044052.1:0-18912 GCA_025447955.1 Psilopsiagon aurifrons | reverse complement strand
CATCCTATCTTCATACGGGAGGTGCTCCAGTCCCATGATCATCCTTGTGGCCCTCCTCTGGACTTGTTCCAACCGTTCTATGTCCTTTTTATGTTGAGGGCACTTTCTCTTGCTTATAATAGTCATGGTAACAGGATTAAGGCAAACAGGGAAAAAAAAAATGTGTTCTTTTGTCATTGCATGTAAAAATATACTATTTTATATTTAACATAGAACTCATTGCCATATACTGTATATAACAGGCCTTTGGATAGGTGTTTTTCAGTCCAAGGGCCTGACTATGGCTTCCTGGTGAAGAAGTCTCTTTCCCCCAGCTGGGTGAGTGCTTTAAAAGATGAATGAATCAGCAGCTGCCCTGTGTGCACCCCTGCTCTTCCTGCCCAGCTGGCAGAGAGAAGGGATACTGGGAGAAAGTGTTGGTAGAGGAGGAAGATCATCTCAGGTTGGTATTATTACTTAATCAATAATAAATAAATGGAGGAAAAGTGAGAGGAAGAAGAATATAAATTAGTAAAAAAGAAAGTTTGTGATGAATGATAGGCTTGGAGAAGAATTCAAATAATATGAAATCAAATATATGTTTATTCCAATTAACTTTGTGACAGCCATATTCAAGGAGATTTAAATGCAGCTTTTAATTGGTATACTTTCCAGGGTATGGTAGGTGTTTGATCATTTTAGATAACAGAACAGCAGAAGGGAAAATTAAATTGGCAGAATGCAGAGAGAGAAGATGAAAGCTACATGTGGCATAGAACTATAAACCATTATTACAAATGTTAGTAAGTAGTTCACATATATTCACTATTGACTTTTTTTTTTTTTTTTTCTGTGTTATAATATGTATTTACTGTAATTGGCTTTTGCAGCAGCACTCCCCACAGTGGTACAGAATGAAGCCTGATGCTAACTCCTTGGCTGTACTGAATTTTTTTTTGGCGCTGAATGGGAGACCAGATGAGTGGCCTTTCATTGAAGGGCTGTCTCATGAGGGTCATTCCTCAGCAAGAAACAAAGGATGCCAGAGCAGCAAAGATTGTTGCTATTTGCATGCCTACCCTGCCAATCACAAAGTATGTGCTTACTTTAAGTGCATACTTATGTGCTATTGACTTTGAGTAACTCAAGGTTAAACACTTGCTAAATGCTTTGCTTTGCATGCTGAGTCTGAACCAGAGGAGGATGCAGTGACAGGTTAGTTAGTTCTGTTACCAGCCGCACAGTTCCCCTTTCTTTGTTGTGTTATTATTTAGTCCAGCAACGATCGGAACAGCCACACTTCCAAGCAGCAATGTGAAGTTCCTCAGGACAGCTCATTATAAATAAGACATGCTCTCACGTGCTTGGAAAATAAAGCTTCTGTATTTGCATTTTCTAGAAGGCTGTTTGATGCAAAAATTTGAAGCAATCCACGGACCTTGCCTGTTGATACTTACTGAGAACATTAATTGTCTCCAATCATTGTTAGAGCATCTGTTTCACATTTTGACAAGTGCACTTATCTCCTTTGCTCCTACCCCTCCCTTTCACATTCCTCGACTAAAGATAATGAATAAATTACCGAGAAATGACAAACACGTTGATAATAAAGAGGAAGAAAAAAAAAAAAAAAAAACCCACCCTGAACTGGAAGTGGCTATTTCTATGCAAAGCTGTAAATTGCTTTTTTTTCTTGTTCAGTTAAACTTCTGGCTTGCCATCTAAATATACTAGAGAATGATTAGAAGTGTTGTAAGAGAGAAGGCTCTCAGTAGCAAAACCTTCAGGGTTGCTCACCTTGTTAGGGAGAAGATGAGGATGCACTGAGGAATCAGGAAAGGCTGTGAAAGCAATGTGAGAACCTGGGCAGCTGGCAAGTCAGGATGGTGAGGAGGGAGTTAAAAAGTTTAGTTTTAATTGGGATTTAATGAGTGCATGTTATGTTTATGAAAGCAAAGGTCTGGACTGAGGCAGAGGGCAGAAGGCACAGCAGAAGCCTTGGTTTCCATCTTCCTCCTGTGTGGGACCCAGGCATTTTACAGCCCATTCACTGAAACAGCATTCCTAGAACAGCTTCCTGCTAAAGGCTCCCATTGGCTTTTCCTGTTTGTGGTGGAGACAGTGAGAGTCGTAGCACTGCACTGCTGCTCTGGGCCCACGGTGCAAGCAGCTGAGTGCTCAGGGCTGGCCTGGCCACAGCGAATTGGCCAGCACAGCAGCTGCCCCTTGGGTGCCATACAGTGTATTTACTGCAGTGGGCAGTGCCAATGGCCTTCCAGATCCTGTCATGCTTCATGCAGTAAACTCATATTTGCTGCTAGCTTGAAGCACATTGGATTGTTTTAACCATCACTCTCCTGGTGTGTTTAATGGAGCAGAGGACTTCTCACCTTCTGCATTCTCTGCTATTCCAGTTGTAGGATCTGCCCACATCACAGGCAGTGTAATTCCCCTCTTGTCTGCAGCTTTAATCTTCTCATCAGCAACTGAATCTGTTAGCAGTTCCTCTGAATTTACAAAAGCTGCAATATTAGTTTAGTTTCATGCCTCTCTAGGAAAGGCATATCAGCACTAAAGGAGAAGGAGCTATGTATGTGGTGTAAGACCATATTTGGCACCTGTAAATTGGAATAAAATCAGGCTCTTTAGCAAAATTGTGTTAGTTTATATGGTTTTTAGCATGATTGCATAGTAATATGTGGGAAATCTGCATAGTGATATTAGGATTCCAAGCTTCTGCATTTTAATCACTATCTCTCTTGAGTTGAAATGGATGCAGTATACAGCTAAATAATTAAATTAAACTTTATTTACCTCAAAGTTTGCACAATACTTTTTGCCAGAACATGAAGGGCTGTGAAGTGTATTAATTCATCTTTTGGTTTTAAAAATTTCATGAACTTATGGCATACTTGTTCATTAAAATTTAAATCTGGATAAATATGGGATAACTTCAGCTCACTGTATTTTCATATTTGGAGAAGGCTGAGACATATGTACAAACCAATCCCTTCATGAACAAATTGTGCTATTATTCCAATGCAAGTACTTTTATTTTGCAATGTGATAATTCCTTGGGGTGAGCACAGTGATGGGGATGATTATAATTAACATTTTTCAGCATTGTGCCATTTTAAAAGATCATTGCCAAGCTGCTGGGGGATATATTTCTGAGTATCATGAACTTCATTGCGCAGATGAATAAACTCAGGCAAAGGTGAAGTAACTGCTCCCTTACAGCGGAAAAAGTCACTGAACGAATTCATCTGGGGACTTTACAACTCAAAATGAAACGTTTTCTTCCAGGCTTGGACAGGTTAATTAACATTCAAGTTCATTAGTAACTCAGGTCTCTAATTTGAAGGCTGTTCTGTTGCCAGTGTGACATGAGTAGATGGTCTCTCTCTGGTTCTGATTGAACTTCTGTCTGCAGCTCAAAGTAGCCTTGCTTTTGTCAGGCACAGGCTCTCTGAAGAACTCTGCAGATGTCTTTTCCTTCTTGTCTGGACTGTAGGTGTTGTCACCCTGGGATCACAGACTGCTGCCTTTGGCTGCAGTGATATTTTAGCAAGTCAGATATAGGAGCTAAAAGATTCCACTAGTTTTCACCAGCGCATTTTTCCTTCTGTTCCAGACCACTTCTTCAGCAGCGTGATTCAGCCTTGGCTGCTCACTTCATTCAATGCCTTTCAGGTTTTGACACATCCACAATGTTAACAGGGAAGAAGTGTAGACATTATTACAAACATGTGGTGGTTCCCCAGGAGATCTGTATGTTGTTCCTTGACCTGGTGACATTGCTTGAGAGCATTCCTGTCTGGGATAGAGGCAGTGTGTCACTACACTGAGTGTTAGAAGATATTAGGTGGGATATTTAGCAGAGGAAGAGGTCAGTGCCCACAAGCGATATTGCTCCAGGACTGAATGTAGGGAAGCTAATTGGGTACATGATCACAAGCTGCCTTATCCTCAGCTGCGCCCTGGTGCTGCAATGGTGCTCTGAGAATGGTGCTTGTTCTACAGAAATGAGCAATAGGCTGTGCCAAAGCACAGTCAGCCTGATAGGTATTGCCCTTTGAATTCTCTTTTTTGTCAGAGCAATAATGAAAAATCACTTTGTGTGAAGAGCTGTGAGCCATGATAACACAGTGTTAATTATAAATACAGTGAAGTATCAGCAGAAGCTTCTAATCACCCTTGAATTCTCAGTGGTCCAGAAGTTTAAGATAAAACTGAACCCTCATCTTTTGAGATTATCCCTTTGTGATCCAGATCAAGCAAGTTTCCTAGAAAACCAGGAACTTTAGAGTCCTCATTTGAATGCAGTACTTTATGCTTTTAAGGTTCATAAATGCTACTATGCCTCAACCTCTTAATTTACCTTAGGACAGTTCACAGTAGCAATGGAATTCTTTATGGTTTGGGGTGTTGATTTTTTTTTGCTTATTTTGTTTTGTGGGTTGTTGTTTCTTGGGGTTTTTTGTGTTTGGTTGATTTGTCTTATTTTTCCCCCAGTTATTTTTCTTCTTTACCTCTTAGGAGCATAAAAAAAGCACAAACTGCATTTAAACTGGTTAACCAAATGTGATTAGATCAAAACCTGTTTTCACATGAAAAAAATACCAAGGATCTTCTCCTCCCTTCCTCTATAAAATAGGAGTTCAAAGAAGCTGTACTTTCAGATACTATAATTAGGCTTGATTTAAAAAAAAAAAAAAAATAAAATAAAAGAACCCTTTCGTCTTAATTAATATAAGAACTCCTTGAGAAAATTGCAAATGCCTTAAAGAGTGATTTTCTTTTAATTTTTAAAAGCTTCTCTTTAATTTAAAAGTTAAAAGGCCTTTGAGGCCAATATTGGAGATGGTAGCACAGCTGAACTTTTTGGAAGAGAATAACTCTAATATCAGCAACTCATTAGAAAGGAAAAATAATTCAGTGGGTAGGAAGCTATCTTTGGACTCACAGTGTGATGAAGTTTCTTTAGAGAACACCAAATTAATGAGAAACAGTTTTCAGGAAATAAAAATGTTTATGGGCATAGCTTCCTGCTCTAAAATGTTTTCACTAAATAAATAAATAAAAAATAAAAAAGGAGAGGTCAAGATAGTTCATTCTGACAATTTTCAGACAAAATGTAAAATGTTTTGGCATTTTAAAATGATACTCTTGTTTTGAATTTAAAAATCATCTGAAGTCACAAAATATGTTAAAGAACCTTTTTTTTTGGCTGAAAAATTGATTTTCAGTTAAAAGAAAGTTTTGGGTCAGCAAAAGGCATGCTCTCACTCAACACATATGCTGCACACCCCTCTGCATCCATGAAAGCCTTTAACTATTTTTACTATCAGGATAAACTGAAAAATGTGTTCAGTTTTCCAACTAAAACATCCAGTGTTTACATAGCTGTCTTTTAGGAGCATTGGATTTAGTTTCTGTCTTTGAAACAGAATTTCTGGATAATCTTGTGGACTTCTACCCAGGTTGCATAGGATTCATAAGAAACATCAGATTTAGGACTACAAACTTTAAAATCTGATCAACTGTCTCTTATTCTGCAGGTGCTGAAAGTCCAAGAATGTTTTAATTTTTAAATGGTGTTTCCTTAGGTGTTTAAGTGATAATTTTGTAGATGAGCACTATAGTGCTGCACTACTGGTTGGGCTAAAGGCTGGGTTTCTCAGAGTTTCCTCTCTAACCTGTTCATTTTGCTCTGGAAAGCATTCTCAAAGCACATTTACTGATGGTGCTTCAGACCAAACGCAGTGTAGCTCCTGTTTTCCTTGAAAACACAGATAAAGTTTTCTTGTGGGAAGTTGCCTCCCCTTCCACTGCAGTGTGTTTGGAGTCCCAAGGAACAGAGGGTCAATGGTGTACCTCTTTGTTCTCCATCCAGAGAAATGTAACTCAGGGGAGATTTGTGTCCACAGGAAGATTTCTTGGAGAGTTCTTCTTGTGTGGTTGATTATAGTAGCACAAAGAAGGGGAAAAAATGAAGTCCTTGATTATATTAACAGATTGTCTTCATTCAGCAGATATGAAGCAACATGCTCTGAGTTTGCAAATCTAGTCCTTTTCAGACTGTAGTGTATGACCTGTGTGCTCAGGGGTTTACTTGCTAAGAATGTACGGGATTCAGGCTCAATTGTTTCTCTTAGAGGACTCCCATCCACATTAAATTTCAATCTCCTCTGCAGTGCCTTAATTCCAAGGCTATATTCTGGCAGGAGACTACTCTTCAGGGCACTTGGAGAAGCTCCTTGTGAGGAACCTGAGGGTCAATGACCAGCAAGAGACAGAAGAGAATTACCACACAGATTAATGGTAGAGAAGTTCTGCATCTTTAGCCCCACTCCAAAAGTAATTGTGTATATGCAATATTGCAAGAATAGTGATTGGAGCAAGCACTCCTTCTGCTAAACGTTATTTGTACCATGGCCATCAGCTCCTGACTACTGAGTGCACAAAACTGTACTGCATAAGAGTGGGGAACTGACTAGATTACGAAGAAAGTTGGATTAGTAAGAAACTGAGGTATCCATAGTTCACCACTGGTCCACGAGTATTCTGCTCTCTTGGCTGTCTGGGGCCTTTGAAAGTCAAGGCTGGCTCAGCATTCATGACCACCAAATCAGATTTGTCTGGGCTTTTTGGCAATGAATATTGTACTGTGTCTTCAGGGAACAAGCAAGTCATTTTCAGTAGGGAAAAGTAAAGGCACTCTATTCTCTGACCTGCCTATAAAGTACGGAAAGCATTCACCATGTCCCTAACAGTACACCATCTTTTAGTCTTGTGCAGTAGGAATGTCCCAGAATTCTTATAGCTGACTAATCATCCTGAGTAACAGAATAAACTTAATAATATGTTCTCTTAAGCCTTAATTTAGGTCCCATGAGACTGCTGAACAACATTCAGGGAACTTACCAGAGAGTGGCTGAAATCCTTAGTATTCCTTGTCATTAAGACTCTGTAGTGGCTGCATTTTTCAAATTGTGCTATTCCAGAATATAGTTTATTTTTACAAAGATTTAGTAATTTCTAGTTTTTTAACTTTATATCCTGTATTTCCCAATCTGGAGGAGGTAGCTATTCACCATTGCAGGAAAAATAAAAAAATTAAAGTAAAAAGAGGATAACAAAAATTGAGCAGCCACTGTTACTTAAATGTCAATGATTGCTATGAAAGAATGTACAGGTATTTCATACATTTAAGAAATGCAAGATGCTTTAAACAGGATGTGTTGGGGGGGGGGAATCATTCCATCCCAACACTCCCAGTCAGTTGCCAGAACATAAAATAAATGCTCAAAGCAATGTGGAGCTATTCCAGCCACTCCAGCCAATGAGCTGGCTTCATTTGGAGCTCAGCTCAGATGCCTCTGTACAAGCGCCTGTAGCATGGGGTACAAACAAGAGGAATTAGAGATGTGTTCACATCAATGGGGGTATGATATAATAGGCATAGCAGAAACATACTGGGATGGCTCCCATGACTGGAGTGTTGGAATGAAAGGTTACAGGCTCTTTAGAAAAGATAGACCCAGCAGGTGGGGAGGGGGAGTTGCTGTTTATGTTAGGGATAGGCTGGAGAGTATGGAAATCTGTCCGGGTCTTACAGACCGCCTGATCAAGAGGACTCTGTGGACGAAGTGCTCTACAGACAGATAGGAAAAGCCTCACGCTCGCAGGCCCTCGTTCTCATGGGGGACTTCAACCACCCTGATATCTGTTGGAGGGACAGTAGGGCCCAGTGAAGGCAATCCAGGAGGTTCCTCGACTGTGTGGAAGACAACTTTCTTCTGCAAGTAATTGAGGAGCCGACAAGGAGAGTGCCATGATTGACCTCATCCTCACCAACGGGGAAGGGCTGGTTGGAAATGTGATGCTCCAGGGCAGCCTTGGTTGTAGTGATCATGAGATGGTCAAGTGTGAGATCCTCAGGACAGTGAGAAGAGCGTGCGACAAGCTCACTGCCCTGGACTTCAAGAGAGCAGAGTCTTCAGGAACCTGCTTATTAAGGTCCCATGGGATATAGCCCTAGAGGGCAGGGGGCCCAAAGCTGTTGCTTGATATTCAAGGATCACCTACTACAAGCTCAGGAGTGTTCCGTCCCAACTAGAAGGAAGTGCAGCAGGAGGGCCAGGAGACCTTGGATGGATAAGGAGCTGTTGAGGAAACTTAGAGGGGAAAAAGACTTATAAGGGTGGAAACAAGGACAGGTGGCCTGGGAAGAATACTGGAATGCTGTCCGGGAAGCTAGGGGCCAGATTAGGAAAGCTAAGGCCCAATTAGAATTAAACTTGTCTGGGGATGGTAAAGATAACAGAAAGGGACTCTATAGGCATGTAGTGAATAAAAGAGAGACTAGGGACAATGTGGGTTTTCTCCAGAAGCTATCAGGAGAACTGGCTACCCTGGATTTGGAGAAGGCTGAGATTCTTAATGGCTTCTTTGCCTCTGTCTTCACTGGCAAGCACTCTGACCGCACCACCTAAGTCTTGGAAGGCAGAAGCAGGAACTGTGAGAATGAAGAATTTAGGCCTATTAAAGGAGAGGATCTGGTTTGAGACCATCTTAAGAACCTGAAAGTACTCAAGTCCATGGGACCTGATGAAATCCACCTGCGGGTCCTGAAGGAGCTGGCAAATGAAGTTGCTACGGCCTGTCCATCATATTTCAAAAATCATGGCAGTCAGGTGAACTTCCCAATGACTGGAAAAAGGGAAATTTAACTCCCAATTTTCATATAGAAACTATGAAATGGACCTCATAGCTGCCTTCCAGTATCTGAGGGGGGGCTATAGGGATGCTGGGAGGGGATTCTTCATTAGGGGCTGTGGTGATAGGACAAGGGGTAACGGGTTCAAACTTAAACAGGGGAAGTTTAGATTGGCTATAAGGAAGAAGGTTTTTACAGTGAGGGTTGTGAGGCACTGGAATGGGTTGCCCAGGGAAGTTGTGAATGCTCCACCCCTCGCGGTGTTCAAGGCCGGGTTGGAAAGAGCCTTGGGTGCCATGGTTTAGTGGGATGTGTGCCTGCCCTGTCCAAGGCAGGGGAGTTGAAACTAGATGATCTTAAGTTCCTTTCCAACCCTAAGTATTCTATGATTCTATGATTCTAAGATGCTGAAATAGTCATTATTGTAACAATGCTTAAAACTAATTTAACTTGTGTAAGTGATGATAAGTATGTGAATGAACTACGTGTAACAGCATTATTTGTGTGGATTCTGTCTTAAGTGTACACCTGAAGAAATCTTTACATTCTCAGGTAGAGACTTGCAAACCACTCACAGCAGTACTGGCTGAGGAATATAAGTTTCATGCATGAGTCAGTTTATTTCCTGTTGAGTAAGGTGAGTGTTTCTCCTTGCTTCTACATGAAAGCTTCAATTTCCTAACATCAACTTTCACCTGGGGATGTAGAAGGTAGGTTTTGGATTTGGCAGGTATAACTTTTTTTTTTATATACATTAATGCTTGTACCAGGAAACTGGTAGGCGTCTCAGATGTAATCTTGCATGAATATAAATTAGTAGCTGTTCAATTTACAAACATACTTAGGAACATTAAAAAAAAAAAAAAAAAAGAAAAGAAAAAAGAGGCCAAGAACAGCAGCTGAGAACTTTTCCCTAATAAAGTTTACCTTAATGTTTTACATCAAGCATTTCTTTTAAGTCAGCACTTCTTACACAGTTACTTCATTGTCACCATTCCAGAGTTCCATCCCTAGATAGTTACCTTGGTATTCTAATCATGAAAAATTTCAAAGTAGTTCTGGTATCTCTGTGGAGGGATATCTTTGTTCAGATGCTGGTCAACATGCCTTGTCTGGCTTCTAGGTGATCAGTCTCTGACAGAAAAAAATTTAGACTGGAACCTCACTGTTGATGCCTAATTCTTTAAATGATTTTTTCGCCATATGAAGTTGGTGATATTTGTGATTTAAGCAGGAAATAAAATACAGATAATCTGTCTGAGAGCTTTTGAAATCTTCTGCGCATGTCAAAGCAAACCTCAGTGGCCCCCTTGAAGAGGAAGAGAGCGGAGTCCTAAAGACAGCATCATTAAACCTCAATGTCTTGCCCACTGGACAGGTAATCAAGTCCAGCCTCCCATGTTCATGATCAACTGGTAGTTAATCACTATGAGATAAATACCTGGTGTCAGTCTCTGCTAGTTAAAACTAAACAAGACTAAACGTTAAAACTAAACAAGACTAAACGTTAAAACTAAACAAGACACATAGACTTATTTAGGCTTAGACAAGGTAGTCTCACCTAAAAACATTCACTTAATTTACCAAAATTAAATTAAATTAAAATTTTGGTAAAAAAAATTGGCAGGGCCAAACCAAGCTCAATATCCTGGAAAGAGAGCAAATATTTTCCTTATAGTGCTTTCTTCAGGAAAGATTTGGAAGAAGAGAGAGCCTGAGATATGATAATGTGAAAAGACCTAGAACTGGTGCACTTGATCTGAAACAGAAAGTTGAGACCCCACCTGTACACAGCATACAGCAGGCAACACTTTTCTACAGCATACAGATTGAACAAGACTGAAAGACAAAACTTCTCAGCTCAGAAGAGGTCCTGTTGGGAATCATGATGATGTGGAAAAAACTTTATATGCTATTTATGTCCATTGTATCTGTTCTGGGAAAAGAGAGAAGCTTTCCCTCTCCAGGACTGGCCCTAAATCATGCTTCACTTGTATACTTGTAGCTTAACATTAAAACAAAATGCCTCCTCAATTAGGAATTACAACATACCACACTGTCAGTGACTAAATTCCTCTTGCTAGGTCTCAGTTTGAAGTATATTGTATTTTAATTGCATTACATAGGATCTAGGTTTAGTAGGGCTAAGGAAACATAAAATCCTAGGACAAAGCTATTTAAACAGAATAATCTCCAAAGTTAATTATACATAATGCCCAGTGAGGGGGGGATGATTTTTCATTTCTTAATATTAACCAATAAATACCTTCTGGCATTATTTTTCCATTTAAAGTAGAAAAAAGTGGGCTTTAGAAGACATCATGTTGCTACAGCAGACATAAAAAACATTTATATGATGCTTCATAATACATTACAAATTTATGCAGTCATTTTAATATGTTTTGTATATCTTTGTTAAAATGTTTAAGCACACACTACTTATTTTGTTAAGATTACCTTTTCTATTAATATTTGTTAGTTGTACTTGCTAACAGTCATACATGAGGTCTTAACAGCTTTTATATCCTTATTTTTTATTTTTTATTTTTTTTCTCAGAAACTTTTTCCATGTTTTCAAATTCTATTTAAACTTTTTCTAGTGTGAAGAAAAAAAGAACAGCATATTCAAAATAACTAAAAAAATTAGAGATATCAGAAAAGAAGATGGAAAGATCCTTGCTGATAACCCTTCCCCTCTTTTTCCCCCTCTTAATAGTGTCTAAAGGTTTTAGTTGTTTAAATGTCATAAGCATGTTTGAAATTCAGGTTCGAAATAGTTTGACTGTTCTTTTCGGTGATTTTTGTTAATGTGTGGAACTTACAGACTTTATGGATCATTGAATCAGTTACTAAAACTTGGCTGCAAAAAAAGCTGGAGAATGTATTTTCATTTTCAAAGTGAAAACTTTTGGCCATTCATTTCAAAGTAATGTCTTAAGAGTAAATGCCGTTTTGTTTTATTTTTAAATAAAAATGTGAAAACAGTGTGACAGAAGTGATGGTTTTATATAAAAAATATTTCCACTGGCAAATTTGGATTGCAATCAAACTTCATAATTCAATTCTGTTCCTGAACAGAATATTTCTGTCAGGACTAGCCTAAATTTACTGTCACCAGTCACATTTCAGAACGCTTCCAAGAACTGGCACGTTCAGAGCCAGTGGGGAAGCTGTGAAAGATAAAAGGAGAGCAAGCCCATGTAGCCAACCCATCATGCATTGAAATTACAAAGGAATGTTTGACCTTAGGTTGCATAATGGAATTATTTCAGAACTATCCCCCCTTTATTCTCCAAAACGGAGCCTTTCATATATATAAAAAAATACATTTGCTTTCAGAGGCTCAGTTTGTGTAAGCAGGATTCCAGACCTATGGAGTAGGTGGTTCAAATTCTGCTGCATTTACTTCAAAGGAAAATCAACAACACATCCCCTTATCTCACCGGAATGATTCTGGAAATGTTTAAACATTGATAAATGCTGACTTTTCTTTTACTTTATTCTATTTGAAACAAGCAGTTTTGCAATTTATTTATTTATTTATTTTTTTTTTTTAATAAGGGAAAGTGACATAGTCTCAAGTAACATTTTTCCCCAGAAACTTCATGTCTTTAGTGGGTGATCTTGTGTCATTGCCATACCAATGTGAAGACATTCATATAAAAATTTTATCTCAGATCAAAAAAGCAAACCCAAACTGGCTCCAGGATTGATGCCCTCTGGAAAATGATATTTCCTGAGGGAAATAATGATTGGAGGAGGTTACTGCCATGGGACAAAACTTCCAGCATTCAGATTTCACAACCAGCCATCAGCTTCCTTTTGTTTTGATCAGTAATTGTCAATTCTTGCTCTGCATATTCTCTTTATGTCTTTGATATATTTTTTTCTTGACAGAGTGTATTTGCTGTGCATTTTAGCATCAGTTAGGAGGAAAGACACGTTCTGAAATTTATAATACTTTATCTTAGGCTGTACTATTAATTATATAAATTTTTAAGTTTATTATTGTTGCTTGTCCTAAGGGGTGGTATTACTCATATTTTAATCTGCATTGCAATAATATCCAAAGACTGAATTAAGCTATCTCTTGCCTTTTGCTAGGCATTCTACAAAGATGATAGGAAACTCCCACAGCCTCTTCTTACTGATGACAGCTAAGAAGAACATTTATTCTCAAGAGAGTATTTGTAAATATGACTAAATTTAAAGCACATATGAAGGTCTGCTGTGAACATGGATAGTCTTATCTACTCAAAAAAAAATTGTTCTTCATAGGTTTGGCTTTAAATGGCTAAATACATGTCAATTATCTGTGGAAAGTTTTGAAAGCCACTTTTCTGGGAAATGACAAATATTTATTTAAAGGATTTTTGAGCATAGTTTGGTCTCCATTATCAATTTCACTACATGTTCCATTTCTAAAAGTCATTGAATGTTCAAAGTTCTTGCAAGGAAGTTTTCCGAAGCAATATTAGAAGAATCCAAACAAGCCTAAGGCAGTGTATTAACTAAAAGGCTACTGAATAATATCTTTTTACATTGACATATATTCTTGGTACCTGAATACCTGAATTTTGATTTTGTGTGTCATTTCTCAACTTCACATACAGCAAGTAGAAGAATCTTATTTTTAAATATTAAATACTTTGCAGTATATTAAGAATAGTATTTTCATTAACTGACAGAATTCTGCCAATGTTGGCAAGAAAATGAGACAAAGATGTACAATAAAAGACTGGTCTTTTGTAGTATATGCACTGTGAACATCTGCCCTCTGATTTGCTTTTTGCCTAATTGGTAGGGTTGACTGTCAGATTCAGCACACAAAATACAGCTGTCCCGTCATGATTATGTTAATTTTCTATAGGTACCCTAACTTTACATCTTTAGATTCCAATTCTCTTCACCTCAGTTGCATTGCTGTAATCTAGACTAGCTCTTCCAACAGTCATGCTCAATATGCTCCCTATAAAATCCTGTCCTTGAAAAAACAGGGAGCAAAAATTATAAGTAGAATTTCTACACATAACTGAATTTCTTAGCAAAAATCTCATTGTCTATAACCAGGTAAGGATTTTATCCCATGTTTCTCTTGAGTTAATTATGTGCAGCATAGTCTGACCAGTATTGAAAATAATATTGTTCTCGAGACGTATTCTTGTTTTCACAATACCAAGCAATCTTAGTCAATGAGTTACTCAGTTAATAGTTTTTCATCTTGGCTGGTCACTGAATAATTTGTTTTCAAGGCACATTAACAGTTTGCAAAAGAGTGACATAAAAATATCTGCTTCATTGTGGTAACTCTCAAGAAGTGTAGAACAGTTCAAAAAGTAGTGTTCTCAGTTGTTAGTTTTGAAGTTTAGTTTTATATAATTTGTAATGTGGTTCTTTCTTTGAGAGTAAAGATATAAGTCAGTTTCCTAAGAACTTAATTGAAACTACGTAGGCAAACCATTGTGCTCACTAATAGATGCAGTATTGAATAAAAATGACTGTTATGAAGTCCTTCAAAATGAAATATATTCTCAGACATGTTGTTGCATTCATATTTTAGAAATAGATAAGGGTTTACTGATGAATTAGAAGGGAAAAGGTGAGCCCAAATAATGAAGTACAAATTAATCAGAATTTATTTATTTTTTACTTGTGCATTTATGAGAGCCAAGCTAATCTGAGTTAGCTTTCTGTCCCGTTCTGACAGAAGAAACTAATATTAACCTTTTAAAGATTAATAAATCCCACTGAAGTTCTCACTTAACTCCTGGATTGATTAATTCACTCTATGATTATAGGCAGATACTAGGTGTCTAAATTCAGTTTCTCTTTAAACACTGAATTTCAGCTAAAATAAACAACAATAACACTTTGTAAGTCTATTCAGTTGAATACTTGTCTTTCCCAGTAAGGAAGAAAAAAAAAAAAAAAGGTACATTTAATTTCAATATATTAAAGCACAATTTTTGTAATAGGATGAGAAGTACTGGCACAATAGTTTATTTTTTTAGTGTATAAATGAACAGGAACGTTGGCTCTTTAACAATTCAATTCTGTCATGGTACAAGAGTAGACACTTTGATAGAGATGAAGGTGCTGACTTCCCTGAGGTCTTTCTGATCTTCTCTGTCCTCTAAAAATGCTGCATATGAAAACTCACCTTTAATCAATTGATGAGCAGATTGATTTGTTCCTACTCCTCCCCATACATGAAATAATCTTTCCAGAGAGTGGCAATTCAATAAGTGGGTTAATTTCATCATTATCTCTTCCAAGTAGGGTGGCACAATATCACAGCTTTAAGGAGGAAACAAATCATGTGAAAAAAATAAAACTAGGGCTGTAGAGTAAAATGTACTAATGACCAACAATTTAAATAGTGCCAGTGCATCCTTTGCAAAACTGGTATCTTATTCATTCTTTGAAATTTACCCAAGACAATAGTTACTGAAAAATGCCTGAAGTATGTAGCAATGAAAATGCCTCACCATGTCACATTTTCCCACTTGGCTTATGCATAGCCGTACCTCCAAAGAAATGCATGGAATTGCACTGTATGATGATGCTGTGGCAAAGAATCATAACACCTCCCCCAAGTTTTTTTTTTATTTTAATTTGAAAAAATCCTTAATGTTTCCTGTCTGTGTCATTCTGAACTTCCAAATTGTTATTCCTCTACGATAAATCTTGTTGTTCATTCAAGAAATGCATGTGCTGGCTTGCATTACACAGGGCAATGGGAGTATCTCCAGTCCTGCTGTTTCCATGCACACAAACACCTTAGCTTTTGAAAAATCCTTTGATTGTGTATCAAAATTGAATGGTTTTCTGAAGTCATTTCACTGTCTCTGGAGAGACAGGAGAGAAGTAGATGGATTTCTTCTTTCTCATGGGATGTTCAGTTGAGCACAGACAGGACAGGCAAACCTCTCCTTCAGAGGTTTATAGAAATTGATATTTTGTTTCTCACCTACTAAACAAGGAGTGGGAAAGGGGAAAGAGAAGGGAAGGAGAACGGGGTGACCTGGAAGCTGGGAAGCTGCCCAGTGTCCTTTCCAGAATTCTTTCTGCCATGGGTGTACTGTGTTTGGTCCTGAAGTCATAACCTAGGTCTACATTAGAAAAAAATCTTCACTTACAAGCTGGTTACTTTTTGCTGTACACCATTTTAACTAAAAATATCTCATACTGCAGTAAATGCTTTTGCTTTAAAAGGGGACAAAGTTCATAATAAAACTGTAAAAAATTACATTTAACTTATTCTTATCTGATGCTGGATTATATTGGCATAAAATCAGCTGCAGGAATCTACAAGCCTTTCTGCTATATTGTATTATAGACAACCTAATATATTCTTTAATTACAAAGCTAGTGAGCGTGGTAAGAGGAAGTCTTGGAACAGTTTCCACCTCTTACTCACTGCTAGGCTTTTAATTCCTGCTACATGTAGAATTTAAGGATATTGGTTGGGCATGTAATAAAAGCAGAGGCAAAATTTTGGTTTCGAATCCATGCCTGAATCATAAAATTTGCTTTTCTTCCTGCAAATAGAGTGGGTTTGGCCTAACCCTGTCTGTAGTCAACACTGACATTTTTGGATTACAATAAGGTTTCCAAACTCTATTTCTTAAATCGTCTTTAGATCTAATCACTTGCTTGTTAGATATAATGCTTACGTTTCTATTTTCCTGGGCAGCCTTGCTGAAAGTATGAGTCAATGCCTGCAGTCCTCCTTCCTAGTGATTACCTCTGTTATTTCATCTTCTTTCCAGGTTCCAGGACCTGTGCATTGGTGCAGTGTAGAGCCAAACCCAGCTAAGAACCAACCAAGCTACAATACTCTGTGGTGTTCCTGAAGCAGAGATGTGTGTTAAATAATTTCGGCTAAATGAGAAGAGTATTGTGGAGTGAGAAAGCTACAAAATGCCTACGGCCCAGGGGAAAATGATTGAGTAATAACTCATTCTGCTGATATGTTACGGTTGAGCCTCTCTATCCCCTAACTGTAATTATGTGTTCCCATGGATTCTCTTTTGCCATCTCTGACATTTCTCTAGCCAAGCTATGAACTGATTCAGGAACCTACGATGACAGAAAATTAAAGCAGAAAAATGAAAAGAGTTTTCTTCTAGTTTGACTCCATGAGCAATCTCATTGTGGGGTGGGGTAAGTGATGGTGTTGGCTTAAAAGAGGGGTAAGGACAGGTCATTGGGAGCAGGGAGTGAGGGGTATAGGGCATCCTCTTGATGGTAGGTGATTGTTGCATCAATTTAACTGCAGCGTCCAGCTGCAACTTTGTCAGTTTTTTCTGGGAATGAGAATACCAGAAGGGGACTGCTTGGCAATCTGCGCATACCCTGAACTAGGAAACTGAAAAGAAAGGCACTAGAGAAGTTGAAGATGCAGATATAAATGTAATCCTATGGGGGGACAGGTATCCTCCTTAGGCACAGGTATGACAGGAAATGAAAAGTTGGAAGACATGAGCAAGACAAAGAAAATCAGAAAGTAAGACCCAAAATAGCTTTTTTTCCTTACTGTGTTTGGAGAAATAGAAGCTGGTATGTTTCCTTCATAAATAAACATCCTTCTCTCAAATAATATGTTGTATCATTCATTTCCTCTAATGCAAACAATCTCAAGTTCTGGCTAACTGCTTAAACCAAAGTGTTTAAAAAGTTATTGGCATAATCTGGAAAAATTAGGCTGCATTGGTTATGTAATTTCTTAGTGTTGTTATAGAGTAGAAAAAGGTTTATTTTACAGACAGCCTGACTCTCGCAGGGAAAGCTTGATGCAGAAGAACTGTACTGCAACTCAGTGGTAACTACTTACTGTTACCAAGGGAGACTTTATCATTATAGAATTATAAATCATTTTAAGCAAAAGCAGCAGTAATTATCATTTTATTTGTGGGAATCAAGACATACAGTTATGAAGAAAAATGAGAGAGAGGGATTGGGTAGCTCATAATGGCTGACAACCAATTCATGATATACGTACATAAAAAATGGTTGTTATACTTCAGTGTTACTGCAGCCATCACATACCAAGCCAGAACTAAAGATACAGGTAAATGTAGCATCTGCTTGGCTGTGCACAGCTGTAAAGAGCTATCAAAACCCAGCTGCAGCTTAGTGGCTCTCTCTGAAATCTTTCAGGAAGCAATTCCTAAATGCATGTATTGACATCCCTTTTGACAATTGCCTGATCTCTTACAAGTTGTTGGTAAATGCTGCTTTATATCATCTTGTCACAGGCTGTCAGGGGGCGAAAAGAGCATATTTTTCTAAGCCTAGTTCAGGTATAGTTTTTCCTGTGCAGATTTGCTCCTCTCTCTTAGGTTACAAAGCCACCATCATTGGGGAGACCTTGCTGATGTTTCAAATCCAGAGATATAATCTTGTCTAAATAAATTTAACCTACAAAATTTTCACATAATTCTATACTTGCCATTAGACACCAACATGAATTTTAATGGTCATTCAGATACGCACCTTCCTTCTTTAATTTTCAATACAGATCTTGGAAGTCCCAAAATACAGATTTATGTCTAAAACCTTGAAAGAGCCAAAAGAGTGTTTGAATTAGAATTATGTTCCATTTTAGATTAGTACGTCCAGGCAAGTTGCTGAGTCAAATTCTGAATTTCTAATAACTTAAATTTGAAGTTCTTCATATCCAGTGTTGTTTTTACTATCTGCAGGTTGCCTAACTCTCCAATGTACACAGCAGCTTCTTACCTTATCTTCTTTTCTCTAAATAGCATCCCCTCTTATCAATAGATACCAGAAAACTTTTTGTGGCAGCCTCACTTGTTACACAATATAACAAAATTTGAAGTTTTGCACAACTATACTTTGCTTCATTATACTTATTTCTTCACTGTTTCAGACCTGGAAAGTGGTTCTGTGTGGCAGGAAATGTCTGACTTTCTTCATTGTGCCAATCTAATATCACTGCTCCTTAAGAAAAATCTCATCTTGCTTACATAGCCCGATATTTAAAAGGAAATAAAAGTTTAAGATATGCCTTATCATATTTTTTTTTATCCTCAGCTGTCCTGCCTTGCTAATATCTCATCCACTGCAGGAATAAAATACGGGGTTACTTATTATGTTCCAGTCTGTGCTGTTTCGACCATGCACTAAAACTTCAAAATCCTGCTAGATTTGTCTTTTCAGTGGGATTCTGGGGAAATAAAACTCAA
>JAOEHY010044048.1:0-17211 GCA_025447955.1 Psilopsiagon aurifrons | reverse complement strand
GCAAGCCCCTTCCTTTCCTTTTTGCCCCAAATAAACATCGGTCTTAAGTGCACTTGATCCTGAAGCCAAGAAAAAACCCTTATGCCTTCTAATGGGGGTGAGGAAATAAAAAAGAAGCCATAGAGCTTGCAGTTACCATGCCAACACTATTCCCTGGGTGTAGCCACACAGAGGTAGATGGTGTGAAATTAAGCTCTTCGTGATAAGTAGGAGATATCATTCCATGTGGCAGTTCACTGAAGCTTTCATGTGCATTTTATTTTACCATTTGTATGTTTAATGTTATGATTAATCTGGTCTTTCTGTTGTTCCCTTCTCCCTCTTTGTGCGCACTACAGTTTCCTATTTTTGTGGGAAGTGAGAAAACTTGGCATTTCAAAACATACAGTGTATAGTAATTTCCATGAAAAATGGATTAGAAAATGGATATGATGTGATAAAGAAAGGATAGCTTCTGACACAAATTCTGCCTGACATCTAGCTGTCCCTCTGAAGTTGTTTGAGTTGTACTTTGCTCTTGTTTCCTTTGTACTTGAAAAGTGTATTTTTGGAGGCAATATGGGAATAAGCAAAATGTTTCACAAGGGGACCACTAGCAAAAATGACACAAGACTGGCACAGGACAAAATTACTTTTAAGTGTGTTTCTGTGCTTACATGTGATTTTTTCTACAGCTGATCTTTAACTTGGAGGAGACAACAAGAGATTGGAGGTACTGTTCTCAGTAATTTTTTAAGCAGGTTGTAAATCTCTGTGGCCTTCAGAGGTCTTAATTAGAATTGTATCTTACAGTTTCTACAATGTTATTCTATTTTAATATTTTGATTTAGTGCCTGCTTTGGAAAGCACCTCTAGTATCTTCACAAACTTACTTCTTGAAGGATATGCATTCTGTGAGTTAAGGAGCTCAGATATTTTGGGTTTTTTTTCCTACCAGTTTGTTTCTCAATCCTTCACTTGCAAACACATGCAAAGTACAGACAGAGCTGTTTGTAATGTGGTGGCCTTGCCAAGTTTACTTACTTGAACTTTCTTGGAAGGCTATATTGGTTATATAAGTGGAAATTCAGTGGGATATTTTACTAATGCTTTTTCAAGGCTCTTGGGAAGTTACTTCGTGCACTAGAAATGCTAGTCTTGAAGATTAAGACTAAAATGATCAGAAAGCTCATGCACCTCCAAAACATAGTAGTCTATTTAGATCTTTCTTGAGTTATATTAAAGAAAATACTCTTTAACTCAATAGCAGCTTTTAATTAAAAATATTAAATTGAAATGGCTTTGCATCCTGATTTTTGCTAAAGGCATAAAGCAACAGAGTGAAATTAATGTTAACTGTGCTTAAATAAAGTCCCAGTGAGGTTTCCTTCCTTCCAGAACAGTTATACTAAGAGATGTTCAGCACAGCAGAAAGTGCACTTTGTCAGTGTTTATTATTAAACATTGAAAAGTCAGCTAAAAAGGTAACTAAATCTATTACTGTTATGTGGAATTATAAAAGAGATTAATACATATTGCAGTGAAGTTTTAAAAACTGATCTGCTAGTTGATGGAAGCTTATCAAGCCAAAACTTGGGGGCTGTGGTTTATACCTAATAGGTGTGACTGTGTATACTGGAGACTTAGGAATTAAGACTTCAACATACCTAAGATACTAATGTATCTGACTCTTTCCTGTCAACCACTGGTTTCTTCTGAGAGTGTTTCTGAGATGGCAGCTGGAGCTTCATGTATTTTAATCTTTATATTACATCAGGCCCAATGAAGTTGGTTTTGACATCTGCCAGCATCGTGTTAATGAGGCTAAACTAGAAAGGGGGATGAGTGCAGAAAATCCAATTAGAAGCTGCTCCGTAACAGCTGTTATAACAACGTATAGTACAGATGCAGAAAAAATACATGGGATGATGAACTCTGATTTTGAATATATATGTATATTTTGTGTGACATATGTAAATGCCTGTCTTGGATATCTGCCTGATAGTCCGTTTTGGACTGTCTCATTTGCACAGTAAGCTATTTTCCTGTGACTCCATATGATATATAAATTCCTTTAACAGTTGAGGCTGACTGCTTAGTTACCCACAAATTTTGACTGTGAAAGCACAGGAGTTGTAATTGTGACTTAAAAATTTTCATAGTCCCAATCCTTTCCTGTAAAAGATATCAATTAACTAAACTGAGGGGAAGGATCTGGAGCTACAAGTTACTAAACCTTACATTTTCTGTATTTTTATACAATAAAATTAAAATTTTCTGTATTTTAAACCTTGAACAGGTTATATTTTTATGTTGTAGCCTATAGGGATTGTTTTTCAATGAGCTATAAATGTAATGAACGTGTCACTTGATGAAAACATCAATAAACACCAACTTGCCAGATTTTTTTTCTCATAAGCAAGGAAGCTGTTGGCTCTAATATTGCATCATCATCTTTGGACTTGTCATGGTCTTTAAAAAACTGAATTGGGCAAGGCCAAATTCTGCAGCTGGAACTCAAATAGAGCTCGTATTGCCCTGTGGAATGACCACATACCTGCTGCTACATTAAAAAGAACTCTGCTATTATATTTGTGACCAAGCTTAGAGGAAGACTGTTTTTCAAAAACCTTTAATTTGGTCATGTTAGCTAATGAACTGAGCAGGCCTCAAATGTAATAATTTTGTAAAGCATTATGTATAAATTGCATTACTGTCTACAGAAAGTAAACTTCTGCAGCTACTTGAATGGGAAGAAGCCAGGCAAAAGCAGGACATGACAGTTAGATGAGTCATGTGTTCCTGAAGTTAGTCTGAAATTCTTAGTCCTAACTAGTGGTTAATGCAAAGCTTTTAATTTTGAATCACAGGAGATGACATCACAGAGCATACTTTAATCTTTACATCGTGCATTGCCAGGCAGAACACCTGGAAATATGATTTAAGTGCTAACTCTATGTACTACATCTGTCTACCTTGCGCTACACAGGAAATGAGCATGGTATTCTGATGCATAAGTGAAGACATGCCTCTGAATTAAAATGCATCAGGTTGTCTGAATGCGGAAATTAACCACCTGATTGAAAGTATGCCTCATAAATATTGATTCTAACTGCAATGTAAAAATAGAAAGCATATTACAACCTCTAGTTAATAAACAGACACCGATTCCCATGTTCTTCAGGAATATTTTCAGAAGATTGTCAATTCACTTCTCTTGAGGTGGATTTGGTTGTCAAACAGAAACCAGAGCCTTGGTGTTTGCAGCTTGATCCTAGCGTGTGCTTATGTGCTAATCTTTATGTGTTGAGTTGCTTTCAGGCTTAAATCCTGAAGGGTCTAATATGGAGATTGTATGTTACTAAATAAGCCTTGATCGGCAGAGGAAGAGTGAAGGGGAAAATTGCAGTCAAATAATGGGCTAAAAAGGAGCGAGGCATAGTTAATCATAATCCACTGCTGGCAGTAGGCATTATAGTAAGTGTTACCAGTCACATTAAACTGGCAACATGTTGCTCTCATAGGAATCTCTTTGAATATTTAAAGATAGTGCAGCAGAGTTGTCTGATTAGAACTTCCCAAGATGGTAATAAAGTCTGTTGAGTATTCCCATGCAATTCTAAAATCTAAGAATAAAATGTTCCTCACTTGATTACTGCCCAAGCAAAAAACCTTGAGTTGACCTATATGTCTGGGAAAATAATTAAGGCCTCTATAATGTGCCTGTAATTTCTGGTACTAGGGAAAGTAGTTCTGAGTTTTCCTATTATGCTAACAGGTTTCAGTGCTGCTTGCTGCCTTGCTTTTGCTCTAAGAATAGTTCATTATTTCAGCCCTGCTAGCAGGTCTTACTAGGTATTGGCAAAATGAGAAAACCCCTCAACTGCCTGAACGTCTTATGTTGCTGTTGGTACTGGTAAAGAGGTACCTATACTTAATGAGGCATCAGATTCTTCAAATTAAATATTTAATGTTTCTTTGAGAGGTGTCTTAGAATTATAGAACCATAGAATGGTTTGGGTTAGAAAGATCATCTCTTTCCAGCTTGCCTGCCATGGACCGGGATGCCTTACCCTAGACTATGTCACCCAAGGCTCTGGCCAACCTGGCCTTGAGCACTTAATGCCAGTACTTAAAATTTCTTTTTGGCAATGTTAGTTGTCAGAGTACTTGGAAATTTTACGTAATTGTTATGTAAGTTAATGCTGTTTAACAGTAATGTTGTTGAAGATGTTTAGCTATGAAGAATGTAGCCACAGTATTCAAGAATTAAAATAACATTAATGCAGCTCATTTTGAAAAAAATTGTCTACAACAGTATCAGCATAGTCTATTGACTATTGGGAAGGGTTGGTCCTAATACACAAGTAATTTCAGTTTTTTGTTATTTGCAGCATGTTTATAGGATAAACTTATGAAAGTGGAGCTTTATGTAACAGTCCCTCAAAATATAGAGCAATAGCTAAATTAAATATGAGTGATTGTAATGGAGAAAGAAAAAAATATATAAGTAACGAAAAAATAGTGGCAGTAAAAGTAATACTAACTTGGGTGGGAGAGCTGGTGAAATAAAATGATGCAGAATACAGCGTGGTCAGTGTAAGGAAATGACCAGTAGAAGTGCAATCATGCATGGTGTCTTCAGCATAGAAAGACTAAGAGATTAGTAAGAGATGTTACTAGACATTCTCTGTTTTGTTTGGGGATTTTCTACTCTAAAACACTTCAACATGAATGTGTAGAAAGCGGGTCTATGCTGGTAACCTTTGAAAGAGAAGACAACATTTGAGCGGGAAGCTCTATCCCAGAGGTTTATTTCACTGCCTATTGTATTGTAAGCTGGGAAGGAGAGGTTATGCTGAGGGATTTTTCACCTTTATTTCTCTATGCAGTTATGTTACCTTTTTTCACTTATGCTTATACTGTCATAGTTTTATTTCCTTAAAGCTTATGATGTGTAAAATGCACAAATGGGCATGCAGGCATGCAGGGTTTAATAATGACAAGGTATAATAGCATTTCACTTTTTTGTCTGTACCCTGATGGCAGCGTGTGTTTCATTATCACTCTGATTGCAGTGCTGTTGTTCCTGTCTTGCTGCTGGATTCTGAAAACACTTGATCAGTTGATCTTGGGAAGGTGCTGAGCTTTTTTCCAAAACCTTTCATACTCACTATCAGCAAGTGTAATTTTTAACCGTTTGATCTTACATGTAAATCACTGAAATAGAAGTGGAGGAATCACTAAATTTTTAATGATTTTTCTTGAACCAGAGAATAGAGAATCTGCTTGCAATGAGATAGATACTCTTTCTGCAATATTTGTAAAACTAGGTGAATAATAGATCTCAATGCGAGGACAGTGGCTGCTTTTCTGTGCAGACAGTAAATGAAAGAATCTTCTGCTTTCTGGAAAACTCTCTGTAACATATACCCTGCACCTATGGAATTTTTTAACTCGTATTCTATGTGGTAATTTTTACCAACATTGTTTCTCCATTCTTTGGTGACTGTAGTCGCACAAATTGGTTCTGATGGGCATTATTAATATCAGAGAATTATAGGCAGTCTGTGGCGTGTCCTGAGTGATGCATGTAAGCAAGGCTGTGTCGTGTGTGATACAAAGACATTTTTTGACAGAGGCTAACTTCAAGAATTTAAATTTTTGTTTCAAGATTTTAGTTTCTGCAGTAGTAGAATCTCCCCTGGATATCAGTTCCTTTTGCAAAGCTCTACTTTTGTCCTTTAAAGTCTAAGCCATGATGCTGAGAAAATCCTCAAATACCACTACTTAGATTAACCTTTCATGTTCTCTAGTGCCTTTCCACATTTTACTGGAACCCTAATTTTGTTTTTCCTCTCCTGATTTCCCTGTGTTTCCTACTCTTCTTAAAGTAACTGAATAAACTCAAGATTTGTATAATGTATGGGAAGTGATTTTATTTAGACCTTCTTCACAGTCTATTAATCTGTGAAATTGATTACTGAAGTTGATGTAACAATGGAGTAGTGAGAGGAGTGGGAGAGAACACAAATGAGAAGGGAGAGAGATTCACAGATTATAGAATATAACTGGAAGAGATTACAAATGTCTTGTGTGAAAGACTTGCATATGTGGTTACAACATCCCTTGTTGGAGCATATTTTCATGTGGGACTATATCAATTCCTTGAGAATGGTAAAGGGAAAAAGCACAGTCACTTAATGTATAAAAAGAAAGAATGCTGTAGTAGGTAAGTAACCATATGGAGTGTGTCTGTTAGCAGAAAAATTCATCAAGTTACAAGTTGATCTTTTTCCTAACACTCTTTCCTCACCCCTTCACAAATACATCTGTTTTCTTTCTAGGTTTGCATATGGATAGCAGGCTTGTACTACACAAATTACCTTTTAATTTTATTTAAGTGTTTAAATAGTTTGTATATTAAAGATATTCTTAAAATCATAGTTTTCTTTCTATAAAGCCTCTTGCCTGATTCTATTTATAGCACCAAATTAATATAAAATATTATAAATGAAAAAAACTCCAAAAAACTAGTAGGGAAGGACAGTGATTTTTTGAAAGTTGCAACTAAGAATGTGAAAGGCCAGTAGACCCAAGTTCAAATTTAGAGCTGCAGGGTGATATTTACAAACTTACCAGTTGGTGCTTATCTGTATGTCTGACATAGCTAAGCTCTGACTTCAGTAACACATACCATAATAACTCAAAAGTTACTTAGTTTATATATGCATAAGGGAAGACCTTTTGCAGTTGAAGTAATTATTTTCTATGCCTTTTAAGGTGACCTGTGTGCTTGCTGCTCCTCTGACCTGTATCCCAGCCTATTAGGGTAAACGTGGTTGACAGCCTTGAATAAGAATCCCCCATATTAAAATGGATGAAAGTTGTGATGTGGGTGTATTTTGGAGATCCTTGTTATTTTATCTTTGTTTCTATTGTTCTGTTCGGTGATAGTAAATGAGGACCTCCTATCTCCCTGGGTATTTGAGCGCTGCTGCTTTAGGAAAGTCTTTACTTTTTCTATATTTGGGGATTTTGCTTTCTCCTTGTATATTTCTCTGAGTAATTTCACTGTCTTCTGCTGTATTTTGGAGGTGTTTAGACAAGTAGTTCCTATGGGCAGTGCTGTTTGTTTTGGGATAATATTTCCTTGATCCTATCAAGGACAAAACCCAAACTGACCATGTTGATAAGTCCATGGGGAAAGAGGGAAAGTGAACAAATCATTAGCTAAACAGCTGTAATGGGCTGATACTAGAAAAATTTAAACAAGAGAAGCTTGGGAGAGATTGTTTGAAAAGAAACAAGCCAAGAAAGTAAATATCATACATACATCAGCAGCTTATTGATGCTGTAGCTCCGATTATTGCCATGAGAACTTTTTGGTTGGTCTTTCTGATCTGGCATTTTCTCCCCATGATTTTTCAGAGAATGTTTAAGCCTTAAGGCATGAACAATGCTGTGTCTTGAGGTAGGAGAACGTGACTCCAGGCTGCATTTTACCACCTACTTCCAGGACTGTTTCAGATAGTCACGTTGTCCACAAACTGTACAGTTGAGTATACCCCACTAGGTGAATGCCCTCAGTAAGCCTTTAACTGGGCTATGCTCAGTTCATTTGAAAGAATCCCAATGCCTGTCTGCAATGGATAGACAAGGCTTTGGAGGCCAAGAAGATGGCAAGGTTTTCTCTAGCCTTGCAAGATGATTGTCAGAGTTTTGAACAAGTACCAATATCTTTAAACAGCTAATTCCAGTTAGTTTCTTGTTTATCTTACCAGTTATTTTGAATTCTAAACTCTAAACGTACCTTTCAAAATAACCTGTCTGGGAAACTTAGGCGTCTAGTTCAGAGGGTTCCTTTCTGAAATCCAGGTAATCCGAGTAATGAAATGGCTTTCAGTTGTCTATAAAAATAGAAGTTTACTGTGAGGTCATAGCCAGTTTTTTACCTGTCCAGGTCATCTTTAGAAAATAATCTTCATCTGCCTTTTGTCCCCCATACTCCCTTCCCATAGAGTGTTTTAGGTGATGGAATAACATACCCTAAAACCACCTGAGAGCACATATCAGAGATTAAGTGTCGTGATTTAAGCCCAGCTCACGCAGTTTGCTCACTCACTCCCCCTAATTTCTCCCCCACCTCATCCCGGGGGGATGGTGAGGAGAATCAAAAGAATGTAACTCCCACAGGTTGAGATAAGAACACAAACCACTGCTGCTACCACCAATAATAATAATGTCGGGGAAACAACAAGGGAAGAGAATACAGCTGCTCACCACCAATACCCAGCCTGACCAAGCAGTGAACCCCCCTTTCCAGATCCCTGTCCCTAGTTTTTATACCCTGGGTGTGACATGCTGAGGTATGGAATACCTCTTTGGTAAGTTTGGGTTAGGTGTCCTCTTTCTGCTTCCTCCCTGCTTCCCCACTCCCTGGCAGAGCATGAGGCTCAGAAGGCTGTTAGACTAAACAGTTAAGCAGTAATTAGAAACATCAGTTTTTCTAAACAGCGCTGTTCCCAGGCCAAAAGTCAAAAACACAGCGCTGCACCAGCTACTAAGACGGAACAAAATGACTGTTACTGCTGAACCCAGGACATTAAGATATGTAAATGAATTGCAATTCATTGCAGTCCTATAATTAGGTAAAAGAGAGCACAGTATGTCTCTGAACACAGAAAGCAGGGTGAAGTACTTTTTTTGTTCTTTTTTTCTTTTTTAAGGAAAGATGTGGCAGCAGTATAATGATCTTGTACTCAGATTCTTCAATACTTAGATATGCTGCAAGAACAGCCATTGTAAAGCAGATTAATGCTACAAAAAGGTAGTGTCAAACACATTACCTCTTTGTTTCATACAGATTTAGAAACATCATTTTCCCCAAGCTTGTGCACTTTTTGTATAATTATTAGTCTTCTGTGCAAACTTTATTGTAACGAAGC
This sequence comes from Psilopsiagon aurifrons, assembly GCA_025447955.1. NCBI lineage: Eukaryota > Metazoa > Chordata > Aves > Psittaciformes > Psittacidae > Psilopsiagon > Psilopsiagon aurifrons. Next base: position 8,284 of record JAOEHY010044048.1, on the reverse strand, counting down.
ATTAATCTGAGGAATATTTCACAATTTCATTTAAATGAAAGCTGATCTTTAAGGCAACTGGAATGCCTGGTTTAAAAACAGTGTTTATATTTGGAATATGTACTCTAATTATTGTGGATTAAATACTCCTTTGACAGATAGCTCTCTACAGAGTCCTCATTAGGCCTTACCTAAACAGTTGAGCAAGATTTACCTTACTTAATAGGGTCCAACTTGAAAAGTGATCTGCTTCGTCAGATTCAGTCTATAGAATAAACTCTGTATATAGAGTTTGTACTAAAGGTTTAGATCAAAAGAAAATAAAAAAGGGAAAAGTGTCTTCCAACTCTAGATTTTTTTTTTTTTAATTTTTTTTAGGTAATAATGTTTCAAGTGCTTCTTCTGATTCTTCCATAAAACATTCTGAGATTCACAATAACGTGTTGGCTATGCTTGCATTTGTATCACATGATAGTTAACTGTATTAGCAGCAACTATATTCCCAGCACCCTGTGAGAATCTTCTGCCTTTAGAAGCTGATTTCAGCAAATAATTTTGAAAATGGTCTCACTTTCATAGCTCTGCTGGCAAGTGACGATGGATAAGAATGTAACAGGTTGGTTTTGCTGTGGGTTTTGGTTTTTTTTTGTTGTTGTTGTTTCTTGTTTGTTTGTTTTCTGGTGGGTTTTTGTTTTGGTTCAGTTTGGTTTGTGTTTTGGTTGTTTCTGTTTCTTTTTTTGTTTGTTTGATTGGGTTTTTTTTTAAATGAAAGTGATTACTGCAAAATGCTTCCAATTAAGTAGTGACCTTGAAAAGGGCAGTAGATCAGTTTTCAAAGGCTGGCGTGGAAAATGTTTTTGATGATAAAGTCCATATCTATTGCAGATGATGCTTGGTCTCAGCCCAAAGGTGATACTAAACCTTAATTGATTCCTCTCTACTAATCCAGTTTATATATATAAAAATTTGTTTCTCCAAAGTTAGAGCTAACATCCAGTAACTTCAACTTTGGCTACATGTACACACTTACCTAGTACAAAGATCTAGATTTGAGATAAGATCCTAATGGCTTGCGTATCATTGCTTGTCCCACTAGTTAGAGGCACTTACCTTGAAACTGATTTTCAAAAATTATTTATTTATTTCAGATTTTTGTTTGTCTTGCTGAAGTAGGTCAGTCTGCAACTGGAAGGAAAGGATGGGCTGTTACCACTTGTACAAACTGGCATAAAAGTTAAGTTCTCTGAGCACTGTGATGCAAAGATGGAGTATTTTTTTAGCTCTTGACTTATAAGGATACCATAAAATCTCACCTTTGATGCTTTATAAGGAGGAGTACATTTCATTCTCAGTTCCAAGTAACTGCATAAATCTGTGATGCTCTTTGTAGAAGAACAAAGCAGTGATTTGTATTGTTGGAAAAATTCTGAGCTGTAACACTGAGTGACTTCCCTGGTGGCTTTCTGTCAAAGACATTTTTAAAGGCATCTCAGCACCAAGCTGTTCTTCATGTTTTTTGAAAATCCCTCCTGTGAAAACAAAGGTGACTTAGAAAGGCTTTTCAATTGGAAAGCCTTTGATAAAACTTCATACTGGTTTTACAATTTCAGCAAAAACATTCTTAATGTAATAGTTACTTGCTTACAGACAAACTCCTGCTTTCTCAAATGCATCCTTAGTAATAAGGAGGCCTTAATGATTGTTTGAATGCCTGATCTGAATCTCTGAAAAGGATGAGTTGTGAGTAGTGTGCCTTGAAAGAGGTGCCTTACAGAGAGCAGTGTTTTAGTGCCTTGTTGACTGTTGCATAAACATCTACTGAATTCTCCAGTGCATGTCTCCATATTTATTGCATGTTTACGAAAGGCTGAAAGAGCTGCGGTTGCTCAGTCTGAAAAGAGAAGGCTCATGGAACACCTTATAACTGTCTTCCAATACCTAAACGGGGCCTACAAGAAAGAAATCTGGAGAACGCATGTAGTGGCAGGACAAGAAGGAATGGCTTTAATCTGCTAGAGGGGCCATTGAGGCGATATCTTAGTAAGAGGGTCTTTCCTGTGAGGATGGTGAGGCCCTAGCACAGGTTGCCCAGAGAAGCTGTGGCTGCCCCATCCCTGGCAGTTTTCAAGGCCAGGTTGGACAGGGCTGACAGAAACCTGCTCTAATGGTAGGTGTCCCTGCCTATGGCAGGGAGTTGGAACTGGATGAGTTTTAAGGTCCCTTCCAACCCAAACCGTTCTATGATTGCAAACTGGATTTGGTCCTTTTCTTCATATGTTTCCTTACTAACCTGTTCCTAGCTTCCAAACCGTGTTGACTTGGATAGCTACTGAAGTTATTTATTTTTTTTTGGCATCATGATAATGATGGTTTTGTGTATTCAGGGTTATCTATGCGAAAGTTCTTACCAGTCTTGAGCTACCTATTAACAGCATCAATTCCATGAACAGTTAGAATATGCGCAGGAACAAATACTACTCTTGGGCTACAAACTCAGTTTTCTAACATAAAAATCAGTTGTGTTGTTTACTTGTATTGCGTGCTATTTTATTGCTGAAAAAAGGTGTAAAACATTTGAGGACAAGATGTAAATTATAATAATAGTGATGAAGGGTTGCTTTTCTCCATTTGCCAAATACTTATCTCCACATAGAAATACATCTTGGTGACCATTTTTAGGGTCATTATGTCAAAAAAAAATAAAGTTACTTTTTCTGTATTGTCAGCATTGCATATATTTTCAATAATCGTTGTACTTATGCTGCAGATCCTTGGGGAGAGGTAAGCTGCATTAATGCTTGTGTTGTTTAATAGCAAAGCTGGCTTAATTTTCAGATTTCAGAGCTTTTTACTCAAACTGCATTTGAAAACATGGTTTTCATTTAGTGAAATTAATGGGGGTAAAACTTGCTCAGTAATTGCATGACATTTTAAAGAATTTTTCAATTTTTTTATGCCATGTGGCATCAGCTTACAGTACTTGGTGTCCTTTTTAAGGAATGTAAGACTAGAAGGGACCATCTGGGTTATGAAATACAAAGCCCTCACAGTAGCAGGCAACACAGACAGAAACAGAGCTGGTACAGAAAGACCCACAGAAGTGCGTGTTTGGGGTTCTTTTTCATGTACCCTCCCTTGCCAAAAGCAATAAAGAACTTCTGATATATTTAATATATGGGAAATGTTTTATTTAATAATATATTTAAAATAAGTCTATTTTACTTTATTAAATATTTAGCAAATATTTAATAAAGTGAAAAATCTTACTAATTAAGAAAAAAGTGAACTACTGTTTCAGATTTTGTTGTGGACAAGAATAAAAGCTAAAATGTAATGAATTGCATACGAATTTCAAGAAAAAAGAAAGCACAATTAACTGAGAACAGAATTCAGAAGACTTGCAAATTTTTGCAGTTTACTTGCAGTTTATTTATTGCCAACTGCATTTCTGAAAGCAACAGTGAGCCACTAATTGGCACACAGTATGTTTAAACATCTTCACTGTTTGGAAAGGACATCAAGGCTACTGAAGAACAGCCATCCAAAGCACAGCTCTGTCATTTTGAGCTACAAGAGACATTGCATTTCATAGGATAAATTACCTTTATCTTCATGATAAATCTGAAGTAACAATTATTAAAGGATGATGGTTTAGTAATGCAGATATTCGTTGATTTGAAGTTAAGTTCTAAAACCAGCATTTTTTGTTCCAAGAAGAAAGCTGAGTATGTTAGCGTAACATTGTTCCAATCAGCATTGGCACGTGGGAAGCATCTCAGTTTATTTTAATAGGAGGAGATTTTCAGAGCCATAAAGGGGGTATTTGTTGTTTAGTTCTTTAAGGAGTTCAAAAAAGTGAGATTTTTATTTTTATCTGAGTGTCTTTTGAAAGACACATAATTTTTCCATATTTGGGAGAAAATGAACAGGTGAATGTATACCTTTTGTATTGGAGTTTCTTAATCCACAGGGAGACACACTACATTGAATCAATCTCCAGAAGAGAGATATGGATGAGGAAATTTCCTCTTGCCTGCTCTTTCTCCTTTGGGATCCCTATAGAAAATAGAGAGAGATATTCTGGCAGATTTTTAGGTATTTTTCATTCTTCACGTATTATCTGTGATTACTTTTAATTATTTCTATTGTTTTTAGCGAAATTTTATGTCATAAAGTAAAAATACTTTGCCTTTGTCTGAGTGAAAGAAATAATACTATGGAGGAGGGTGGACTGGCAGTATTAAACATGCACATATGCATGACAATAAATCCACCAGTTCTTCCCTACAGCTCTTACATGAGTGGTTATGAAACAGCTGAACAGTTCTGCTAGTCTATGTTAATATATAAAAATACAAACATGGCAGTTCATGCTCACCTAACACACACATCAGTCTGTACAGATACAGTCTTGGGTGTGGGAAGACATGAGCATGGTTAGCATGGTACAAAGTTCCCTCTTGAAGGCAAGTTTTCCAATGCTCCTAATTGTTAGTTGACATGTCTCCCACCTCCTGCCTTTTGGCTTCATTACTGTGAAGTTGCTAAATGTCATGATCTGTTCCTGTGAAACACGTAACACAGTTAGGACTGGTTGGACAAATTCTGTCTTTGGATCTGTACACTTCCCACTTGCTCAGACTTAAGCTGCTTGCAGAAATGCAAAGATAAAAGCTGACCTGAAAGAGTAAAACATCTGAGACTGAAAATGTGGCTGCTGGTCTGCTGATGGGTGCAACTGTGTATTCACACTGAGGGTACTTGATCTGTTGAGGTGTTAGGAGCAGATTATTCTTGAGTAATAGAAATTCTAAAAGTCAGGTTAGGTTGTTTATCATAACTATATTATGAAAGTGCACATACTTTATGGATTTTAAGTAATTAGCTCTCTTGCAGTCTGTACAGATTATTCAGCTCACTTTGTATCTTGAAAGGATTGTAAGTCTTGCTGTCAGATGCTTTTGAGTGATACCTAGAGAAGTTAACTGATCTTGGAAAAAGTATAAGTGTTAGAATGATTTGAAAAACACCAACTATTTATTATTAGGAGCTGGCAACTGTCAGCATCGTCTTTAGCTCTTATTTAGGTATAGCTCAGGTAAAGCTTTATTCATTCAGAATTTTGCCTAGCAGAGATTGTAAGATTTGTTTCCAAGTGTCACATTTAATTTATATAGTACCCCTACTTTTTTAATTTACAATAGTAGCACAAATTAATTAAAGTATTATTTAAAATGTCATTTAAAATTATTGTAATATACCATAAGAGTAGAATAGAAAGTTAAGTAACTTTGTAGATGCAAACAGAAATTTCAGTTAAAATACTTTTGGTTGCCTCATGCTTCCATAAGTCAGCACACAATACAGGAAGTACAGAACACTACATAATAAATTATCACCACAGAAATAGAAGCAGATACTGCTTCATCTCTCGTACACTATGTAATCTCAGTACTGGTAGGGTTTTTTTGCCTGTTACTATCTACATCTGTTTTAAAAACTGTACTGTTGGGGGAAATATTCTGCTTAGCATATTGTAAGTATGTAAAACAACCAATCTGACAAAACATGCACACTCCTAAGCATTTTAAAATTGCTAAAAAGCATTTAGCAGAGAGTAATATTGTAGCAGCTTTGTTCTTGCGAAAGAATGGGCAGCAAGTGTGCCCCTGAAGCAAGCAGTATTACTTGTTGGGAGCTTCTTGTGTTTTTTAAATGAAAATGATATTGCTTGCCTCTTTATTGCTGTTTATTGTTTCACACTGCTTTGCTATTTGCATTCAAAGGGTTATCTCTTTCAAAGTTCACATCTGATGTCTTCAGGAGACAGGGAAGGAGTAGCCTTAAGTAATCCCTTTGATAACATTTTTAGTGGTCTGCGCTGACTGCTAACAAAGCTTTTTATCCCCAGTATCTTGGGGCGTGATGTCAGATATAAATTGAGGAATTTCACTAGAGTTAGATTGAACAAACCTTTTGTGGTTAAAAATAAAATCCCCAGAAATTAGTGAGAGGCACCCTCCAGAGCCCTTTTCGTTAGAAGGGCAAGGATAAGATGGTCCTAACACTTAGGTTTTCCCCCAGTAAGATACAGGCACAATTTGGAAGCTTCCCCCCCCCCCCCCAAATATTTATTTATTCTTATTTTTCCTATTTTCCCATGTGCAATCAAGACAGTATTCATTTTGAAAGAGGTATATGTACGTGATAGTCTGGGTTCTTCTTGTAGCTGAAATGCTAGCTGGTTGTCTTTGCTGAGAACATGGTGAATGTGAAGGTTCAGTTTCCTGGGATGTTATGACTCAAAGAATGATGCAATTCTACCTCAAAGGTCTGATCTGTCTGGGAATGCATTTGTAAGAAGCCCTCAAAGCTAACTGTAGCTGTTGTGCAGCAGCAGGTAAGCTGCCTGGATAAACATCTTCTTTCTGTCAGTCTTTAGATCTTCGAACTCATGTTCTTTGATCTGTTTGTAATGACTGTTGGAAGACTTCAGTATGAGTGTTTATGGTGGATAATATTTTAATATTCTGAACGCTTCCAAATGGAATTTCGGGTTGTATGTATTTGCTTGTTTTGTCTTAAAATTTTTTTGGTGAGTGGTGAAACAATGTAAAATCAAGTAGACAACAGCAAACAACTTTAATGTTAAATAGTTATGGCTACTCTGAGCTACTTTTGGTATGGGCTTTCTCTGTGCACCAAGCATGGCATCTGTCTTTCATGCAGCCTACGTTTGTACTGAAGTGATGACTCTGAAGTTGGAATCGATAAGCTGAGAGAATTAGTCATTGTGTAAGTATTGTGTCCTTTCCCAGGGAATTAAATCAGTGACACCATACACAACTAATTTGAACAAATCTAAGCAGATTACAGAAGGATCAGGAGCAAGCATATATTCATAACAATCAGGCAACACCTATATTAACTGTTTGGATTAAAATCAGAATTTGAATTAAAACTCAAGTGAGGCCCATTTGCCTTTAACTAGTTTTTTGGAAATAATCAACGCTGAAGTGCATATTGAGGCATTTCATTAACCTTCAAAAGAATGCTTGTAAGTGTTTCTTGGCTGAGATGTTAATATGCCAGTCATGCTGATGACCTGTTCACAAAAGCTGAATTACCAGCTGCATTTGCACTGATCTGCAGATGAAGAGTGCTATTTCAGAACTGTTGTTCTCGAACCATAATTGTATATACCTCTTTGAATGCTAATACAAGAAACACGTTGATGAAAATGTGTCAGGTTTTATTGTAATGAGTATGAAACATAGCTTTTTAGATATCTGATGAGAAATTTTATACAATGAATAATAATTCATCCAAGGTAGACAGTTATGGCACTCCTGAAAGCTTATGGGGTGACGGGGTGAGACAAAGGGCAACAAAGGAAGTATTCTCAGTGGGGAAAACTGCTTGACTAGCATTGCACAGCTGGTTATTGCCCAAAATAATAAAATTGTATACTCTAAGAGGCTAGCTTGTCTTCTGGTAAGGTGACTGGCTGCAGGCTCACTAGCTGACACTGATCTCCTGATCAGTGGGGTGCCTCCCTAACAAGCTGTGCATGAATTCGTGGTTTAACATAGTGTAGATCTCAAGGAGGTTGTCAGCTTGGACTGGGAAATTGGACAGTAAATGAGGAGGTACACAGTGAGGTCCAAGAGCTTGCCTGGGGACAGGTGACAGAAGCAGGAGCAGGAATGTTCTTTGCTTTGTGTTTCTGCCCCAGTGCCTGCTGCTGGATCACCCTGTCTTAGCTGCTGATGTTGTGCAGTGACAAGAAGGCAAAGGTGAGGCAGCCTATGAACTGGGACCATGGATGGTAGAGAGATACTGGAAACAGTGAGGCATGAATTTTGTGAATCAGTACTGTCTTAGCCGCCATAACCTGGTCATTACTCTGGTCATTAAGTTTATCCTCCTGATGCAATGAATAAGTAATACAAGTTATTTAGAATTACAGTTTTAGGCTGCTACAGAGGTCACCCTTTAGTCCTGGCCTGACTGTTCAGTTAGTTTTTAATTCCATTATTACACTCTTTGAGATGAAACCCAGTGACAAGATACGAATCTAAAGGTTGGGCAGAGAAGAGATTCAGAGCAGCCCTGCGGAGAAGGACTTAGGAGTGTTGATTGATGAAAAAATGAACATGAGCCTGCAGTGTACGCTTGCAACCCAGAAAGCCAACGGTAACCTGGGCTGTGGCAAATGGAGTGGGACCGGCAGGTCAAGGGAGGTGATCCTGCCCCTCTACTCTGCTCTTGTGAGACCTCACTTGGAGTATTGTGTGCAGTTCTG
>JAOEHY010044046.1:0-20278 GCA_025447955.1 Psilopsiagon aurifrons | reverse complement strand
CATTGGTGTTATCAGCACTGTTCTCAGGCCACAAGTCAAAAACACAGTGCTGCACCAACTACTAAGAAGGAGGAAAAAAAACTGCTACTGGTGAACCCATGACACCCTTATATCATGAAAATGAGATATATCTGCACAGCTGTGAGTTGCTGTTAATTTGGTGCAATATTTTATTTAAATTATCAGGATTAGTACCAGCAACAAAGTTTTGTACTTTGTAGTTTATTTTTCACTCTCTCCTTTTGGTGTCAGAGATGCTAAAAAAAGCTTCAGCAAATATACATGAATTAGTGATATATCTGATATTGGATAAAACTGCAAAGATGTTTTCCTGTTAGGAGATTTTTTTTTTTTCCTCCATAATCATGGAATCATAGAATATTTAGGGTTGCACAGGACCTTAAGATCATCTAGTTCCAACCCACCTGCCATGAGCAGGGACATCTCACACTAAGCCATGTCACCCAAGGCTCTGTACAACCTGGCCTTAAATACTGCCAGGATGGAGCATTCACAACTTCCTTGCGCAACCCATTCTAGCGCCTCACCACCCTTACACTAAAGAACGTCTTCCTTAGCTAAACCACAGAAATCTATTCAATCACGCAGTTATGTTTTCAAACATATATTTAAAAATCGAATATATTGTCTGGAGGTATCTCAAATGTCTGTAACAGCAGAAAGGACTTAGAATAAACCTTTGGCGTATGCTAAGTCTTAGAATTTGCTAGTGACTTTATTAATATATAAAACCTAGTGCAATTTGTACCGAGTTGACCTATTATTTCTGAAGACTACCCTGTACTTTCTGGATCATGATATTTTTTGGCACCTACACAATCAAAAAATGGTAGAACTGCTCCAGTGACAATCAGGCAAACACGCAGAAAGATCTATATTGATAAGAGGGGGTTGCTCTGACTCAGGTGCAGGACCTTGCACTTGGCCTTGTTGAACCTCAGGAGCTTTGCATGGGCCCAGTTCTCGAGCTTGTCCGAGTTCTTCTGGATGGCATCTCCTCCCACAGGCATGTCAACTGCACCAATCACCATGGAATCATCTACAAATTTGCTGACCACCACCATGTGAATAAGACCATCCAGCCAATTTTTCATCCACAGAATAGTCCACATATCAAATCCACGTCTCTCTAATTTAGAGTAAAGGATGTTGTGGGGACTGTGTCAAAGGGTTTACAGAAATCCAGATAGACAACATCCATTGTCCTTCCTTTCTCTGCTGATGTAGTAACCCTATAATAGAAGGACACTAAGTTGGTAGGGTACGACTTGTCCTTGATGAAACTGTGCCAGATACCTTTAATCACCTACTTGTCCTCCATGGACTTTAGCATAGCTTCTAGAAGGATCTGTTCCATGATCTTCCCAGGCACAGAAGTGAGTTGACATGTCAGTAGTTCCCAGGGTCCTCCTTTCTACCCTTTTTAAAAATGAGTATGATTTTTCCAGCCACCAGGGACTTCATCAGACTGCCATGACCTCTCAAGTATCATAAAGTGCGTCTTGGTAAATACATCAGACAGTTCCCCCCAGGACTCAGGAGTGGATCTCATCAGGTCCCATAGATCTGTGTATGTTCAGGGTCCTCAAATGGTCATCACTTATAATGGCAGGGACTTTGCTCTCACAGTTCCCATCTTCCAGTTCATGCACTCAGAGCTCCGGGGAGAGAGCCTGCCAGGGAAGACTGAGATGAAAATGTTGAGTATCTCAGCCTTCTCCTTGTCTGTGGTTACCAGTTTACCAGACTTCCTTATAAAGGGGGCGCACACTTTCTTTGACCTTCCTTTTCTGTAGAAGTTCTTGCTACTCTTTGCATCCCCTGCCAACTTCAGCTCCAGCTGCACCTTGGTCTTCTTAACCCCATCTTTGCACAACAGGCATTGCCCCTGTATTCTTCCCAGGACACATGTCCCTGCTTCCACTGCCTCTGCATTTCCGTCTTGCCTTTTAGTTTGACCAGCAGGTTCATGACTCAGCCATGCCAGCCTCTTGCTTTTGTTACCAGTTTCTTACACCTGGGGATCATGAGCTCTTGTGCTCTGTGAAAAGCCCCCTTAAAGATCTGCCAGCTTTGTTTTCCTCCCTTGTCCATAAGGGCAGTTTCCCAGGGGATTCTATTGATTAACTACTTGAAGAGCTGAAAACTGGCTTTCCTAAAAGTCAGGGTCCTGGCTGTACTCTTTCTGGTCCCACCTGCCCCTAGACAGTGAACTCCACAAGCCCATGCTCACTGCAGCCCAGGCTGCCTCCAATCTTGACATCACCAATTAGCTCACCTGTGCTGGTCCAGTATTGCATCCCCCCTGGTAGGTTTTCTATTATTTGAATTAAGAAGTTATCCTTAATGCACTACAGCAATCTCTTAAATTGTCCATAGCTCACCACACTACTTTTCCAGCAGATATCAGCGTGGTTGAAATCCCCAAGCAGGACAAGAGCCTGTGAGTGCCTCCTGTAGCTGGAGTGAGAACACTTCATCAGTAGTCTTGCCCTGCCTTGGCAGCCTGTATTAGACACCAACCACAAGGTTTCCTTTCTTTCCTCAGTCCCTGATTCTTACCCACAAGCTTTAAACCTTCTTGTGGCTATTCTTCAGAAAAAACTCTTCTCACTCTATCCATCTCTTGATGTAGAGGGCAACCTCTCCACTTTTTCTTCCTTGTCTATCCCTTCTGAACAGCCTGTAGCCATCAACAGCCACACTCCAGTCATGAGATCTGTCCCACCAAGTTTCGTAATCGTTCACCAGATCATAGCTTTCTAGCTTTATGGTGGCTTCAAGCTCCTTCTGTTTGTTGCCCATGTTGCATGAATTGGTGTAGAGCTGGGCTGTTGGTCTCATTACCTTCTTATAGGAGTGCCTCTTAATTCTTTTGAAGTGCTTCACTGGTGTTCCCCTGTTAGCTTCTGCCAGGTGCCCCTTTCTCAGCTCCAGGAGATGTCAAGCTTGCTCCAGTGTGACCAACATGTCTCAGAGTTACCGGCTGAAGGTCCTCACCAGCACCTCACTCTAACCTTTCATCTTATCCTGCAGCGTCATGGGTAAGCTTGATATTGGCCCCTTCTCCCATCATATCTAGTTTAAAGCTCTGTCAATAAGCCCCACCAGCTTATGAGCAAAACCCCTCTTTCTTCTCCGAGAAAGGTGAACCCCATCCGACACCAGCGAACCTTGTGTCATGTAGGCCATCCCATTATCAAAAACCTCAAAACTGTGGTAGCAACAGCAGCCATGGAGCCATGTATTAATGGACTGGGTCTATATATTTCTTCCAATATCAGTGCCTGCAGCTAGAAGGAGAGAAAACAACCTGTACGCCAGATCCCCTTACCAGTCTTTCCAAGGCCCTGAAGTCTCATTTAATCTCCCTTGGATTACAAGGTCACAGCTTTATCACCACTCACAGGGAAGACCAGTAATAGGTAATAGTCCAAGGGCTGTACCAGGCTAGGAAGTTTTCTAGCAATGTCCTGAAGGAGACATTGCTAGGATCTCCTTAAGGAGATCAATGTCCCTGGGGCCTAAGCATGTACTGGTCCCCGGGGAGGCAGCAGACTTGCTGTGATGCTGGTCTGCCTGGTGTGTTGGACCCTCTGTTCCTCTCAGAATGAAGACACCTACAATGATAACCTGTCTTTTCTTCCTCATGGTGGTGGTCATAATACAGGGGATATGCCTTCCTAACCCCTTCACCACCGGCCATGTAGATGGACTCTCATCCTTCTCATCCATTGACTGACATAAGTAGCTGCTGATTTGCTGAGAGAAAAAGCAAGGGATCTGACCACCATAAGGGAAATTTTTCCTTACATAAAGAATAAAATTAAGAGAAGAGGCTGATATTTTTATATCAGATATGTTGAAACTAAAATTCTTTTTTATACCTGTGTGCTAAGAAATTAGAAGGGAGGTGATGTCATCAGCTACTACTAACAACATTTTTTGAAAAGCTTTGGATGAAGTGAAAATGGAAAACCTCAGTGTCTGGAAAGCAGACACAAATAATTACAAACAAAACCAGTGTCTATTTTATTACACCAGAAGATAAATTAAAGAATTTAGAGACTTATGCTTGTTCAATATGCAGTACAAAAGTTATCTTACAAGTACTTCTACTCAACTTGCATAATCGGCTTCTTTTTAGAAAATATATATAAACACTGAACAACAACAGCTGTAATTTTGACATCCTTCAGTTTTCTGAACCTCTCAGGCTGAAATTTTGTGAGGGGGAGAGCCTGTATTTAACTGCACATTTACTATTATTTTTGTAGTTTTTTATCTCAAGCACATAACCTCAAGTATATGTATATGTTCACACAAACATAAGTATGTAATTATACTGGAAAATGGTGGTATTTTTCTCTCTGTTCTGTTCTCATGCTTGCTTAACTTCATAAAACAGGTCACATTTATATATATGTGTCAAGAAGTAGTCAATTTTGAAAAGTAAGCTGGAAAGATATTCTGCAGATGCCAGCTCTGATGTGACTATTTTTTTTTTTTTTTTTTTTTTTTGTTCTGGTTTGGTTTTGGGTTTTTTTGTTTGTTTTCATATCAATGTGCTACTTCCTTTTGGAGTCTGTAATATTTTTAGCTGAAACCAAGTTTGTGAACAGAATACCAGAGACCCGAGGAACAATACATATGTACTGTTGGATATTTGTTACCTTTTCTAGCTAGTATCTGCCTTTACTCATATGTTCTGCGGGAAAACCAGTCCATGAGTACTGAAAAGATCATCAGTGCATGTCTGGGTCTTTCTGAAGCTCTGATTGTCTATTGCAAGACCAGAACAATAGGAAGGTCAAGGACCATCTCTAAGTCACTGTCAGACTGCTGCATGGTGACTGCATTTCATGATGCAATATGGGACTCCAGGGTACTGGAACTGCACTGTCAGGGGAACACATGTTTCCAGTTTTATGCAGAGCTATTGCCAAACTAAATAAGTGAAATATGGAATTAAAATCAAATCTATTAATAGAAAGTAGTTAATTACCAGCTTGACTGAAATATATGAATCATTCCTTAAAAGCTTTGCCACCTAATGGTTTTAAAAGAAAATGTTTGAATATCTTTGCAGCCTCAAAGTAATACGATACAATTAATCTCTAAGCAAACTTCTGCATTCACATTCCAGTTGAATGGTTGATACCAGAGTATCAAATCATTTGCAGTCTGAAGATAGTGTTGAGACTACATCTACAAAACTGCAGCCTTCATTAGGCTAAGTGATTGATGGCGAGGGTAGACAATATATTTTCCCTCTGCAGAACTTTGAAGGAAATATTCCCATATGATTCATACCAGTGACTTAAAGATAAAAAGCTGATAATTGTGACAAGAAGCCAACTTGATTCACACAGCTGTATAAATATGAACTAATTAACCTACAATGCAAAGCTTGAGACTTATGAGACTTCAAACTATCTGTTCCCTTGAGAGATAAGGAGTTGAATATTGACTGTGCACTCTGAGACAGAGAGCATACTGCCAACAAATCATTGAGGTATGAGAGTATTTTTCCAGAATCACAGCATTTCTTCTGAAAATGACAGGGGAGCTTTTATCCTGGATCAAATTAGTATCCTGTCAAGGTCAATAATCTCTCTTAGAGGCTAAATAGTTCAGTAATTGGCTGAGTATCTAGTCTGTGAGACAAATTTATTAGTTACTGATTGTCAATGTATTGACACCATAGGAGAATATTTCCACTTACTGCAAGATACCTTATGCCTTGTGGTTCCATGTTCATTTTTCTTACTATTTTATCTCATAACTCCATTTTATTCTTAATTTTTAGTGTTTAATTCAGGATAATAATGCCTAGTCTGGCTCTATAGTAAGGACAGTCAGAGTTCCATAGTTTCACTTGTGCCCATTACTTCCTCTCAAATAAGTAGATGTTTTACAGCAGATTGTATTAATAAATTTTTAAAAGTTTTAAACTGGAAAATCTGCCAATGAGTGCTCTAGGTATTTTTTTTTTTTTTTTTTTTTTGGTGGCAGATTTTTCTGAATAATGGAAATTAATCCAGATTTAACCAAGAGGAAATGTCTCTCCAAATTTAAAACATGGAGTAAGGTAGTAATCAGTTTACATTAGGATAAGCAAAATATTATTTTAAAGTAGTATCTCCCCCCTATCCCCAAACTCTTAATCAGAGTATTAGGAAAATACTTTGCAACTGATGTCAAATTATATAACTTTTGAAATTAATATAAATATGGAAGTTTAAACCATTTGAGCACCTCTCTTTCTGGCTGATAGAGTACTTTATTAAACATTTAGCTATGTGATATCTACTTATGAAAGTATTAAATCCACAAAACTTGACTGAAACATTTTAATTTTCTATAATATGCCTTAGATCAAGTCTTTCCTCTTTAGAATAAAATCTGCAAATTAAAAAAGCATATAACGTAATCACATGAATTTAGTATATTTTCTTTTTAAATTAAAAAAATATTCTGAATGAATAAAACCTCAGAACTAATTTCTTCAACAGAAAACCAGTTTTTTAAAGATGGACCACCAATAGCTTCCAAATATACTAGTATACATTCATCCAAACTTTGGCTTCTTCCTGTTCTTCCTGTTTTGGCTAAGAATCTATTTCTATCAGCTACCAATTGGAATCCTTCTGCTATTCAGAAAGTTCCAAATTCCTCCTCATTTTTGTTCGAAATAGCTTGGAAGTGTAAGGAAAGAACACCTCCTGGGCTGTCAGAGATTGATTTCCAGTTAGAATAATAACATTGCAAAATTTTAGAATAAGAAAAATTGTCACTGTTTTCTCATATATTCTCATATCACAGCATTTTTCTAAAAAATCTGGTGCTTGCAGTGTGTCCTGGGTTCAGCAGTAGCAGGCATTTTTCTCCTTCTCAGTAGCTGGTGCAGTGCTGTGGTTTTGACTTGCAGCCTGGGAGCAGTGGTGATAACACCAGATTTTTTAGTTATGGCGTAGTGATGTTTGGTCTGGCCAAGAACTTTCTGAGCCTCATGGTCTGCCAGGGAGGAGGGGAAGCCGGGAGGAAGCAGAGACAGGACACCTGACCCAAACTGACCAAAGACGTATTCATACCACA
Source organism: Psilopsiagon aurifrons (assembly GCA_025447955.1). NCBI lineage: Eukaryota > Metazoa > Chordata > Aves > Psittaciformes > Psittacidae > Psilopsiagon > Psilopsiagon aurifrons. The sequence goes on along the minus strand of JAOEHY010044046.1, from coordinate 13,159 downwards.
GCACGTCATGCCCGGGATGCAGGAATGGAGAACAGAGACCTGTAAGGAGGTGGGGAGGTTGGTGGCTTGGTCGGGCTGGGTATACATGGTGAGCTGTTGTATTCTCTTCCCTTGTATTTCTCTTGCTATTATTATTGGTGGTAGCAGTAGTGGCTTGTAACCTTGTTTAGTAACCTTAGTTACTAAACTGTTCTTACCTCAACCTGTGGGAGTTGCATTCTTTCAATTCTCCTTCCCATCCCTCTAGGAGCAGCAAGAAGAAAAAGGGGGAAGTGAGTGAACAAACTGTGTGGCTGATTTGCGGCTTAAACCACGACACAGTGTTAAAGAAGAAATATGCTCCAGCTCATTGGACAGCATTTATGAATTGGATTTTATGAATGGAAGGGAAAAAAACCACGATGATAACACCCTCAGACATGTTTATACTCTCATTTCTATGTTGCTTTCCTTGTTCAGTGCCCAGGTTGTTTGCTGAGATGCTCTTTGCTCTGTTGCAAGTATCAGCAAGTGTCTCACTCTCAGGAGCCCTTCCATTGCCAGTTTCTCATTCTTTCTCATGCTGAAGTTTTACACCAAGTAAGCTTTTTCCAGGTTATTAACACTTTGTGTCTCTCATCCATTTTCACACATGCATATTCCTCACTCCAGTTGCCAGAACTTCTTTAATTAACTTCTTGCTTTGTATGCCCCTTCTTGAGATTACTGTTCTTGAAACATTATGTCAGGCTCTCAGAAACCCTGCTAGCCTAACAGCCTTGTACAGTTTGCCTTGCATTGTCCAGCAATACCATTATGCTCCATCCCTTCAGCTTGTTGCGCATTAGATGACAGATTTTCAAAAGAAGGAGCTGTGAAAAGTTTCTTTAAGACTTGTCCCTTTACACTTAAAAATTAAACACATGGTTCCCTCAGAAGTTAGAAACTAATCTCTGTAATGCCTTTTCTGTTGAAGTCTACAATGCCATTTTCAGACAACATGAATAAATCTCATCCCATATGTAACACACACTATTTGGCAAGTTACATTTACTCTAATGAAATGCAAGTATGAAAGTGTTATTGTTTGATGTCATAAATATTTATCTTCAATCTGAAATTGCTGATCTCCACAGACATAACTAAGTAGTGTTTTTTTTTTCTCTAATCCAGGAAGAGAGTGTATGTTTTTCATCATTATGTATATCTACATCTTTCTCAGAAGTCTCTTTTAGAAGCAATATCAAGCAAAGTAATAGTTGTGTTGCTATCAGAGGTATTCAGTAGTACAGAGTAGAAACAAATTGACACTCAGAATACCTTTACAACCCCCTACCTCTTAAACCTTCAGTTTGTGATTTAATATTTTGAAAACTACTGTTAAACCAATGTGAGACTTTCCATCTGCATTGCATTTTAGCAGTGCTGTGAAAGTAAAAAATATTTGTGAAGCTGAATTTGGAAACTTCTAATGAACATGTAGTGATGTAATGGCTGGTAAACATAGCTCTATAAAGTACAGAATAATAGGTTGTCAAAAAACAAGTAAGCATAAGGAATGGACACTTCAGTGATGCAACAACACTGTAGCTATGATTAACAACCAAAAATTAGTTTTAATGGGTTTGAAAGCTTCATAATCATAGTTTCTGATCCTGGAAGCTTGAGAATGGGTACCAATTACACCTTCAGTGTGCTGCCTACTTGCTGATAGGAAAATGTTACTTTATTATTTTAATGACACTGTCAATTGCAAACAAAATGTGTGGGATGGCAGTATGAGATATGGGAGCAAAAGAATGCAGTTCTTAATGTGTATAAGGCGTATTTTGTCCATATACCTCAGTAATGATGGTGCCATCAATTTGTAAGCAAGTCCATGAAGTAAACTCTATAAAAAATTAAAAGATAAGGATATTCCTGCAGCAACTAACATCTTGATCCACAAAAGATCTGTTTCTGCTTCCAAAAAAATGCCAAATGCTGAAGAAATTTGTTAGAACAAACAAAATGGTAAACAAATTACATAATTATCCTCTGAAATTGTGAGAGCAGTTTTTCCAGCAAAACATCATTTGATCCGATTGTGAATTCACTTGTAATTTGTGATTTCTTTTGTAATGCTACATGTCTTATATCTTACAGTTTTTGCAAAAATAGGTAATAAACACTGTCATAAGTGCTTAGTGAAGACAGAACTATAAAAGAAGAGAACAAAAGAACACTGTAGCATGTGTACCAGCCTGGAGAAAGAAATATAGCTATCTTGCAGGAATAGAGCCAGGAATAGGCAGAACAGCCCATTTCTCTTATCAGGTGATGCACTTTCCAAACATGACCTTTTCAGGCACAAATAAAATCATTAGTCTTTTGTCATTGGCAATATCTGCTGGCCAGAGCATATAAATGTGCTGATAATGCCAGAGAATTCCTGCATTGTTTGTATAATTTTTCAGTGGCTCCCTCAAGCTGAGTCATGAATACAGATACTTTCTAACTTTGCTTACAAATCCTAACTTTTTCTTTTAACCAAGTTTGAGAGTAAGATAGGCCATGTGTCTATGAGATCTTATGTTTTTAAACTGATAACATACACATAATTTCTAGAGCAGGTAGCTTGTCACCAGTTACATACCTTAATCTGGGGGGAGGGAAAAATAACTTAAATAAAATTGATAGAATATGTCATAACAAAAATCCTTTGACTTTCTAAATGTTCATGTACATTCCCTCATGCGTTTCTTCATGATATGAAGTGAAGAGTCTGACTTGGTCCAGCAGAGGGTTATCAGGTTTAATTTGTTTCCATACATTAATCTCTCCGGCAACATACAAGTTATTTGCAGTTGCCACCTGAACTAAAAATGAACAAGTCATTTTTTTGGTTGTGGGAACTGAAATATTAATGTGGAGAAGAGTTTTATCATGAGCAGTACTAAAGGTCATTTGCCTTAGAAGTCTTCATGAGTGAGATGATAAATGAGAGGCAAAATAGCATCCTACAGCTCTGCAGAGAAGCACTATGTGCTCCTTGGCCTAGCCAGTACAAAAGACACCGAACAGAGATATGAGTTCTCTGCTGCCTCTCATCCCCATTGGCTCCCCCCAAAGCTGACTGCCACAGGCAATGAATAAGCTCACAACTCAGGAAAAAAGAAAATAATACATTTCCACTCAGCAGCTCCAAAAAAATGACACCCTGGTTTACTGTTACAGGATCTTCCCTGCACCACATACATGCCCTTTTAATAGCATGTTGATTTCCAAAGGCACAGAAATATTTCTAAGTTCAATTCCTTACCCTAACAAATGTGTATCAGAATCCAAACTGGAAAATTTGTGTCTTTCTGGGCACTGAAGTGGTAAATACCATGCTCAATTAAATTTCAGTCCTGGGAAAAAAGAAGGGAAAGAAAGAAAAGGAAAAAAGAAATTTTGGAAGACAAGTCCAGATAAAAAATAGAATTATAAGAATATTTATTACATTATTGTACATTCTGTGGTTTACTGTAGTTTTAGAAATATAAGATGGGCTTGTAATGTCTGCAATCACTCCTAGTATACATTTCATTCACCTTAAAATATTCAATTTTATTATATAAATTATCACTTAGGGATATAAATGCAAATATATTTACAAGAAATGTGTTACTTGAAGGTCATTGACAGGTCTACAGTCTGTGTTGACCGTGTGTAAGTTAGGGTTATAAAGCACCTACATCTCATGCTCATAGATTACTCAGGAAAACTGTTATATGAGTTCCTGTACTGATAAAAAAGCAAAAAAGAACAACTATCATAATAGAACTGCTGAAAAAAATGGGGAATTTTTATTCACTTTCTGTTGCCTTCATAGAATTAGCACTATTCCAAGCAACATAAAGTGCAGGAAGTGACTAAAAGCAGTAGGCAACATTACTTGCAAACCATAATTTATCCTGCGAGTCATTGCTCCCACTAAGATGCAATTTACAATTTAATTTAGGGTATTAGATATCTTTTTATTAGTAAGCTCTCTACCCTCTCTTCTTCAAGTTATTTTGCCCAGAAGAAGTTTAAAAATATGATGTACACAGACATTTAAATATAGGCAGATGTCCTGTTTTGCAGTGAGTTGAGATGTTCCTGCATCAGCTTCTGTCATTTTCTCCACTGATTTTGCCCCACTAGTACATCAGCGCTGTAAGCAGAGAATGCCTTCATATATACAGGGAGCTAAGTCTCACATGAAAAACGCAATTTTCATGGGCCATATTTATGGTGTAAGTGTATAGTCTTTCTAAAGAACAGTTGCAATTAAATAACCTGAAGTTAATATTACATTTAGAGGCAAATGTAATTACTAACTTATTGTTATTATTACTATTTTATTAAGAAAAACAATCTTGCTTTTCAAGAGTGTTGTGAATGAACTTTTAGATTGTTATCTTGATTTTCCTCAGGAATTAAACCATGCTGTTACTGTTAGATAGTTTTATTCAGGATGGATGTCTGAAAAAAAGAAGGTTTTACTTTAGGATGTATACCTACAAACCGCTGTCTGTAAACCATAAAGAAAATAAACATTATTCTCTTTAGATTTTATTATATTTAAGAAATCTGACTTTGTCCTCCTAAAGTCAAGTCTATCCAAGTATCAGTAGTCTTCACCCAGCATGCTGTAAGAAATAAATAGTTCAACTAGCAAGTCAAATTTAAGTAGATTTTGGTTTTCATTTATGCAAAACCAGTTAAATCACCTTGTTTCCAAATCAATAACTGTCAATTGTTGATTTCACTTTTTTTGGGAAAGTCTCCAACTAAAATTGAATATGTAATAGACATGTTGAGTAAACAGTGCTAACCACTTCACACATTCATTAATTTAATATATTGCTCTTTCTGCCTTATCAGACAAAATGAAGAGAATTAAGAAGTTTTTCATATATTAACTGTAAATTACACTTAACTCAGCTAGTAAAATTTTATTGTCACAGAACTGTTTTCCCTTCACATGCATTTGGGAGAGACATGTAAATCATTGTAAGCTACCTCTGTTTCGTTACAGATGTCTGAACAAATGGAATTTACATGATGAAAAAAATGAAACAATTCTCTGGGGATACTGAAAGCTATCGCTTTCCCAACTGTAATAATGGAATTTCAGAAGTAGTAAAAGATAGAGAAAAAAAACTCTTAATCTTTGTAGGCGGTAAAATTCTACTTCTATTTATGAAGTTTTCTCAGAAATTAATATTCTGATTTGCTTCCATTCTAGTTATAGATGCTAACCAATAACTTCTTTAATGTTAGTAGTTAAGGAGATGATACTGCTGATCTATATAATAGATAGGAAATTACATCTCCTAAAGGAAAGCTCCACATGGTCTGTGTTTGGTTTTGGATTCCATCTGTAAAGCTAAGAGTCTTAATGATCCAAATACAAACAGGCAGCATAGAGCAGGCCTAAATACGGGATTTGTATATGAATTTCATTCGAAGGAAAAGTTACAGAACACACAGAAGTAGTATAGTGGAAAGTTACCTTCCAGCACTAAGCTATTAGAATAACTCACAGCTTCAGAGGGAAATACAGGAAATCCTAAGGGCTGAGCTTCTAAAGTCTTTCAAGTAAATATTGCTCAGTAAATAAGAAATAACTTACTTAGACAGTTCTCTCAGCTCAAAAGTTTAGTGCCTCAAAAATGCGTTGGCTCAATCAGATTTTTGCATTAACTCTGCAGACAGCTAAGTGTCAATTCTGCTGTGTTAGCCTTTTTTGGGTCTTGTAATGAAGATACTAACAATATGTTTGACATATACGACATAACACACAATTATTTTATATGACATATACGACATAACACACAATTATTTTATACCAATGGAAGTCTCTGAGAAAATACTATAGGATCATTTCTACCCTACTTGTTACTACTACTGAATAAGGAAAAGGACTACATGACTTTCATGATTTCCCTCACATCTTCAGTACTCAAAGTAATTACAAAACTTCTTTATTACAATATTTTTGATTTGACCATGGCATGCAAACACTTTAATTCAAGTCCTTGACCTTTATATTTGTTTGCCAATTATGTTCACTGCCTGGCATACTTTCTGTGTCTTGTTTGGCTGACAGAGCCAGAAGCCAGTTCATCCACTCAGGCTGAATAAAACATTGAAAAAGGTTGTATTTCTAATGAAAAGTAAAAATGAAAATTTCCTTCCTGATATATTCACAAATTAATTTCTCCTATGAATGTACAGCTTTATCAGTTGCAAGTATATTTATGAGGATTAAGTACCTGAAGGCAGAGTCGGTACAATATTTTCAAGGCTGAGTGTTAACTAGATTGCATTGCAATCAAATACACATTAAAAGCATAGTAAAATTAATCGATTTAGGATTAAACAGTTCAGAGAGTTTTTTGAAATAAATTTCATCACATACTGAAATTCAATTATGGTTTTCCAGTTTTCGTGGCAATACTATGAATTTTCCAGTATATTGAGGGGATTATTATGAGTCCCTATGAAACTTCTGGTAATCTGTTTTGTCTATATGCTCTGTGCCAACAGAAAAATAGAAACAACCTACTGCTTTCTTTTTAAAGGAGATCATAATTATAAATGCATCATGACTCTCTGAATCTTGTAAAAGTTCTTTGAAAAGTTAAAGATTGCCTCACTTTGTAATAGAAAACATATGACTATCCTGCACATTACATTTTGTCGCAGATAAGAATGACATTATAAAGTATTATTAGCTTCCAGCAAAGACCTCCTTGTTTTAGAGAATCACTGCTCTATCTCTTGCACTGAGAAAGTAGGGATAAAAAAGTGTATTGAACACTGTGCTCATGCACTTAGCTTCACATTTTGATGTAATGTACATGTTCACATCACAAAGCTGATTGAATTAATACTACAAAGTTGGAGTCAACGACAGAACTTTAGTATTTGGTCCCGTTTTCACAGTCCACACATTTCTTCCTTTTCCCCACTTCCTGTCCTGAGCTAAGATTCTTGACAAAGAATGTATTTTTAACTTACATTCTGAAATAACTGACTTCTTAATGTAATTTATGCTTTAGGACTAAACAAAAAGTTTGCTTTTTAAAAATAGAACAGTAGAATGTTTCTTATGTGAGAAAATACATGTCTATAAGAAGAATACAGTAATAAAGAGTTTAATTAAGGGAAGCTCAAACACTTATTCTGTGTTTGGTGGCATTAAATCTTAGTGGAAAAGTTATAAAATACTTTGCAAAAACTTACATAATTTTTAGAGAAAGCCTTTATATATGCAAGAAAAAGTTATTGGAGTTTATAAAAAATATGATACACTTAAAAAACCCCCAAACTTACAAAGTTTTAACTAAATGTGTTTGTAAGAATAAGTTTTCTGTCCAAAATGCTATATTTATTATAAAATAAACTCAGAGTAATCTTTTTTGACTCAGCTGGTAGGAACCAGTTTATACGTGGTCTACATGATCATCTATTTATTTTAAATATAGTAATTTTATTAGCTTTCTATGACAAAATTAATTTGGAACTTAAAAAGCATTTTCTTCTTTTTTTCTCCCTTCTTTTTTCTTTTTCTCAGTTCAACATTTAATGTTCTATTGAAGCTTAGCTCCCTCAACTGTACTTCTTTACCCTGTATAATTTCACAGCTGAGGACAGATGTTTTCACCACTTGCTTTGCTCAACTGCTAATGAAAGAATTTGTGATTTTGCCTCTACGCCCATCTAAAATTGCCTTGTTTAGCCAAGTAGTCAGGCCCATGTTGAAAGCATTCAGATCAAGAAAAGCTTTACTCCTTCAGAGAAATTTCAAGATCCTTCCTGACCATGGTGAAATCTGGACACAAGATCTATATTTATACAAGTATTATAGACGGGTTTTTTTTTATTAAAATATTAATAGCTGGTAATTGCTGAAAACAAGTAAAAAATTACATACATTGCTTAATGTCTTCATTTCAGGTGCCTGTAAAGGACAGCATTTAGTAGAGAAGTGTGGAAAATACCATGCATGCAAATGTGGCTTATACTTCGCCTTCATGTTTCCATTATCAGAACATTTAGCTGTGCTTTTGTTGAAACACAGGTAACTAGGGAAGAAAAACTAAGCCTTTTAACAGGCTTTATGGTATCACTGTGTACAAGGTAAAAGAGATTTTGGTGATGTGTTTCATTCTCACACATTTAGCTCAAAACTTAGTCAAAAAATAAATATCATTTGAGGATTAAAAAACCCCAATAAAATCAAGATAACATTTACTGCCTTATTGGCATTAGATTGTTGCTAGTTGACTGAAAAAGCAGATTGAGAACAGAAGCTAAAGTTTAGTAGTCTTTAGAAAGGAAGTGAGATTGTCACAAAGCGGCATCATGCAGAACCCAGCCCTAGAATTGGGCCTTTCTGGGATGACTCATTAACAAAAAGTGTAAAAAGGCATCCCTCTCTAGGAAGATCCTAAAATATTTGTGTGGTCAGTGCTCAATGTTTGGCATCGAGACTGTAGGAGACTCCCTCAACATCCTCTGTTTTTGTCATTACTACTTTTTCTTAATGTAACTAAATGCTTGATAAAAGTTGTGAGTGGCCTTTCATAGTCAGAAGAGAAATGTCAGTAGAACCCAGACCTTGCTGTTGGCTCACTGACAATGTCTATATCCGATTTGGTAAGGCAGTTTAAGTTGTAAAGATTAAATTTCCACCATATCATGCTGTGGGAAATCACCTGCATCTTGCGAAGTGAACCTAACATAGACATTAAACACTTCACATATTTGCCACACAACTCATTCACTTTGTACTACTTTAATTGATACAAATATGAAGTCAAAACAACCCAAGTCATCAGAATTTATGCTTTCACATTGGCCAGCTCACACCTAAAGTTCTATGGGGGGGATGAATACTTGTTCTGTGAGAGTTAGAAGGTTTCTAAAACCTTGAACCTACTTGTCATAGCAACATTTTCAAATATTATTTGATTCCTAAAATGAATAACATTTCACTGGAGTATAACAAAAGAACGTCTCCCCCAGAAAATCCTGTGACCATAATCATAGAAATCAATTGTATGGTATGAATAACGCATAAATTTGGCATCTTTGGCGCACATAAAAGAAGTGTTCAACAATTCATTGCCGAAAATACTTACCTGAAAAGCTACTCTAAGCTCTGGCTTACAGCAACTAGAGGCCAACTTGAAGAAGTACAAGAGGAAAATATACCATTGCTTCCTTTAGGACAGTTTGAACTTTTAACTTCAGAGTGTTCCTTAAAATATGATTAATGAACTGTCTTTCTTTTAGAGGCTGATGAATGTGGGTATTAAAGGAATAGTATCTTATTATTTGCATGAATATATTTCCAAAAGTAGGAATTTTACTCTTGTAGTGCTCCATTACCATTTAGGTTTCTCTACATTCTAAGTGAAATTAGGTTCATCTTTGTTGCACAAAGTTAGTTAATTAGATTTATTACAAAATCATCCCTTTGTTATTGTTATAGTAATTTCAGTGCTTGTTTTTATAGTATTTATTCTATTTGATTTTCACTATATCCTCTTCAAGAGAGGTTCTGTTCAGTTCTTTTTCGCAAAGTCTTGTGGCCAACAGATTCAGTTTTGCGAATCTTGTTTGAGAAGTGATGCTGGTGATCACTGCAACTTTACAGAAACCTCAGGATCAAGGCCATGTAACAAAATAGTTTTCATATTTCCAATAGCACTTCTTTTCCCTCAGTCTAAAAATATAAGAAAATGTTGTTCAGGATCAAAATGTACGCATGAATAAAGTATAATTTCTTCCCCTGATTCTTTTTTTTTTTTTTTTGGTTTGTTCTAAGGTAATGTTTTCTTGATTTATATCAGTATTAATTAAGTATAATATTTATAGGCATGGTCTAGAATTTCATTATTGCTTTATAATATACTGTTTGTCTAAAAGTTTTCAACCATCTTCCCATGAAATACAACTTTCTTTAAATGAGATTTTATAAAAATAATGCATTAAAAGTTCTGTACACGGACTGGCTTTGAGACTGACTTTCTAGCTACCTGTTGATGCCTTTATGTAATCTAGCAGTAAACCTCATACAGCTATGGTAGAGAAGCATTGCAGCTCACAACTTAGGACTTCAATTTTCAGAACTAGCTGTATATTTTTTTTGATTTTACTGCTACTAATCAAGTAATAATACCAGCACAATATTTCTGCTGTATGTGGTATTTTTGTGCCAAAAGTTCTCCATAAGTAATTAAACCATGTTTTTAAAGACATAATATTTAGTTCCTGAAAGGGTAACACAAGAACAATTTTACAGTTTGTTTTCATCCACTCTGACCTCTTGTTTATACATTGTCTGTTTTGGGATTTCTCATCTTAATGATCAGTGTCATGAGTGAGATGTTAATAACGTTAGCAGACCTCAGCTACACATTTCATCAGTGCATAGCAGCTGTTGCAGAATTTACAGTACATGGTATAAAACTACTGAAGAACAATTCAGTATCCCTTTGGTGTTTCTTCCTGCAGGCAAGCATCATCACTCGGAAAAGTGATTAAAGTACTTATCTAATCTAAAAGGTCTTCAATCACATGCAGAACAATATGCTGCTTAGGACACAAACATGGGGCAAGAGTTATAGATGGGGGCTGGCAAGGCATCTGAAATTGACTTTCATAACTTCACAGGAAGATAAAATTCTGGAGAAGACAATCTCCCTTTATCTCCTCTCTTTTCCCAACATTCCAACATTAACCTCTGGAGTTAATGCTTCCCTGTGTCAGCAGTGCCCCTTAGAAAGTTTGCTTTGCAGTCACAGTAAAACCAAACAAAATGTCTTGTCACTCTCAATTCCAGGTTATCTACCAATTTACCTGGTAGTATCACCTCTAATAGATGACCAGGTCACTATGAGATAATTCATTTCAAGGGAGGCACAAAAGATGACCTGTCCACTCTATGTGCCACAGAATATCAGGCCATTAGTGGTGATGAGGGGTCCAACTAGGGACAAGAAATAACCCCACAAGTCTTCCCTGCCACCTACTACTGTGAAGTGGCCCACTGTTGCTGTAAGACAGACTCCTCTGTGTAGGCAATACAGTTGATGCAGGGTATGTTTTTTTTTTACCTGTGCAGGCCTTCTTATGTGTGTACGTGTGTGTGTGTATGATTTATGGGCGTGTATGTATGTTGTCTATGTGATGCAGGATCCAGACTTACTCACTCTTACTGAGAATGTGACTAAGTTTGCTCTTTTGTCATAGGTTCATTCATGGACTCCAGCTGAACAGTGTAGGAAACAGCACTTGCTATGTGAGGCATTTGAAAGAGGAATATATGCTTTTTTTAGGAAATGCTTCATAGTTTCTGGCAGTGCTTGATACAGCTGTGATATACATAGAGATACATGAGAAAAAAATGAAGGTGTATGAAACTTATATCAAAACTATTGAAAGAAACTTTGAACCTGTCTGGTTTGCGGTGGATTAAAATCACAAGATGAAAGAAATATTTTTTCTTTTCAGGAGTTGAAAGGTTCATCTGAGCTTATTTTATTGAAATCTCATCAGAAAACAAATTGCATAAAAACTATAATTTGATTTTGCAGGTTCACTATTTTCTCAGGTCTTGAACAATCATCAGTGTATTTTGAAGGTCACATAGGCTAAAGCAGCAGACTATGTTACATTTTTTCCTCTAATGCTTCACTAACGCTATACTCAAAACCTGGAACCTGTTTCATGGCTCCTATGAAAGATCAGGAAGTACCGGCTGATGCACTGGTAAAGAAGATCACTACTGGCGCTGCCAGGGAAAAGCGACAGGCCGTAGTAGTAGGGGACTCTACTCTGAAGGGAACAGAGGTGCCCATCTGTCAGCCTGATCCAGTCTGAAGGGAGGTGTGTTGCCTACCAGGGGCTTGGATGGGGAATGCTGCAGAGAAGCTGCCTGTTCTAGTAGGCCCCACTGACTATTACCCACTTATAGTGATCCATGTGGGTGCTACTGATATAGACAGCAGTAGCCCAGAGAACATAAAGAAGGACTACAGAGGTCTGGGAGAGGTGGTTAACGGCTCTGGAGCTCAGACTGTCTTTTCCTCAATTCTCCAGGATACAGGGCAGGACCTTAACAAGGAGAGGAGGACTGGTCAGGTTAATAAATGGTTAGAAGGGTGGTGCTATAGTCAGGGGATTGAGTGCATTGAACATGTGACTCAGTTTAGTAGGCCAGGTCTACTGGGGGCTGGTGGAGCTGGTCTAAGAAAGGGAAGAGTGGATTTGATAGAAGGCTTGCCAGACTGGTCAAGGAGGCTTTAAACTAGATATGTTGGGGGAGGGGGGCATCATTCCATCCCAACACACCCAGTCACTTGCCAGCACATAAAGTAACTATTCAGAGCAATGTAGAGATATTTCAGCTGCTCCAGCCAATGAGCCGGCTTCAATTGGAGCTCAGCTCAGATGCCTCTACACAAGTGAAAGAAGGGGAAAATGGATGAGCTGGGGAACTGCAGACCAGTCAGCCTCACCTCTGTGCCTGGCAAAATCTTGGAGCAGATTCTCCTGGAAGGCATGCCGAGGCACATGAAAAACCACAAGCTGCTTTGTGACAGCCAGAATGGCTTCACTAATGGGAAAACCAATCTGATGGCCGTCTATGATGAGGCTACAGAACTGATGGACAGGGGTAGAGCAGTTGGTGTCATCTCCCTGGACTTGTGCAAAGCATTTGACACTGCCTCACATGACATCCTTGTCTGCAAGTTGGTGAGGCATCAATTTGATAGGTGGACCACTCAGTGGATAAAGAACTGGCTGGATGGCTGCATTCAAAGAGTTGTGGTCAGTGGCTCAATGTCCAGTCAGAGACCAGTAACAAGTGGTATCCCTCAGGGATCAGTGTTGGGACCGGTCTTGTTCAGCATCCCGTGACATGGACAGTGGGATTGAGTGCACCCTCAGCATGTTTGCTGAGGACATCAAGCTGGGTGGTTTGGTCGATATGCTGGAGGGAAGGAATGCCATCCAGAGGGACCTTGACACGCTCGTGAGGTGGGCTGATGCCAACCGGATGAAGTTAACCATGACAAGTGCAAGGTCCTACACCTGGGTCGGAGCAATCCCAGGCATAGCTACAGGCTGGGCAGAGAAGAGATTGAGAGCA
>JAOEHY010044045.1:0-18977 GCA_025447955.1 Psilopsiagon aurifrons | reverse complement strand
CCCTCCTCCCTGGCAGAGCATGAGGCTCCAAAAGTCCTTGGCCAGACCAAACGTCACTAAGCCATAACTAAAAACATCGATGTTGTCAGCTCTGTTCCCAGGCTGAAAGTCAAAAACACAGGGCTGCACCAGTTACTGAGGAGAAAAATGACTGCTACTGCTGAACCCATGATAGTCAGTGACATGGACAGTGGGATTGAATGCGCCCTCAGCAAGTCTGCCGATGACACCAAACTCAGTAATAAGCTAGGGGTAAAGGATGCCATCCAGAGGGACCTTGACAAGCTTGTGAGGTGGGCTGATGCCAACCTGATGAACTTTAACCATGCCAAGTGCAAGGTCCTACACCTCAGTTGGAGAAATCCCAGGTACAGCTACAGGTTGGGCAGAGAAGAGATTCAGAGCAGGTCCGAGGAGAAGGATTTGGGGGTGTTGTTTGATGAGAAAATGAACATGAGCTGGCTTCAGTGTGCACTCACAGCCCAGAAAGCCAACCGTATCGTGGGCTGCATCAAAAGGAGTGTGACCAGCAGGTCAAGGGAGGTGATCCTGCCCCTCTACTCTGCTCTCGTGAGACCTCACTTGGAGTACTGTGTACAGTTGTGGTGTCCTCAACATAAAAAGGAAATGGAACTGTTGGACAAAGTCCAGAGGAGGGCCACGAGGATGATCATGGGACTGGAGCACCTCCCATATAAAGACAGACTGAGAAAGTTGGGGCTTTTCAGCCTGTAGGAGAGAAGGCTGCATGAAGACCTTAGAGCAGCCTTCCAGTATCTGTAGGGGGCCTATAGGGATGCTGGAGATGAGCTATTTATTAGGGACTGCAATGATATGACAAGGAGTAATGGGTTCAAACTTAAACAGGGGAAGTTTAGATCGAATATGAGGAAGAAATTCTTTACTGTCAGGGTGGTGAGGCACTGGAATGGGTTGCCCAGGGAAGTTGTGAATGCTCCATCCCTGGCAGTGTTCAAGACCAGGATGGACAGAAACTTGGGTGACATGGTTTTGTGTGAGGTGTCCCTGGCCATGGCAGGGGGTTGGAACTAGACGATCCTGAGATCCTTTCCAACCCTAACTATTCTATGATTCTGTGGTCCATCTCTTCATCTGGCTAAGCAAACCAGAAGATATTATATTTTATTATAAATTAAAAAAACTCTTTACAATAAAATCTTAACATTTGTATAAATAAAAAGGTGAGTTGTTTAAATAAACGTTCCATGAAATAATAAAGTGGGTGCACATATTCTGTAGCAAGCAACAGCCATGTGGTAGCATTGCCTTAAACCATCCCTGCTGTTGTATAAGCAGAGGATTTTTCAGGTAATCCTATAAAATGTGTCAACTCTACTTAGTCAGATAATGGTGTATATTTTCTCTGAAATGTTGCAGTAGACTAACAAGTAGGTACGAGTCAATCTTGTAAGTATTCTTGTATCTTTTTTAGTATTCTATTAAAAAAAAATCTGTGGGAAAAATACATTTTTTCTATTATTGCTCTATGCCCTTTATTCTCACTTGAACAAGCAAATATAAAAATGACTACAGAACCTGTTTTATATTTCCAATTACTTTTTTGTTTAAAAAACAACTCCAAATATTTCAGTTTCCTAGAAAGGCCATTTTATTTGCACACCTTTCAGTGAAAAAAGTTTAAATCAGACCCAAAGTACGTTGTTTATACTGAATCTTGACAACACAAATGAAAGCTGTTTAAACCTAGTACATGGGAAATCATGAGGACATGCAATCCCTGTAATCATCACAAAATAATGGCATGACAGCTGTCATTCTGAATCAAGCAGAAAGATCACCCAAGGGAAAAAAAGAAAGTGGTAGCCTTTCCTCAGTCACAGCAAGCGCATATTATGAGAAAAAAATTTTAAGAGTATGAGGTATTACAGAAAAAATCTTTATAACTTGACATAACATCAACTATGCTTTATGCAATATGTCCACTGAGAACACCTAGAGAATTGGAATTAGAGTTTGAAATAACCACAGGAGTGGCTTTCAGTATATCAGAGAAATAGCTATGAAAATTTGTATTACTTACATGGATATTTGCTAAGACATTGTTATGATGATGTCTGACCAGACTTCACTGTTCTAGCATATGATAATTCCAATATAGTATAATCAAGGCAGTACTGCAGCAAAAATCATATTTTCAGTGCACCATCACAAAGGACTGACAGTGAGGATTCTTGATCACCAGCGGTGGCAATTGCAAGCTGTACTTCCCGGCAACCTCCATTTTTCTTTCCAAGCATTCCCCTTTCTAAGTCCCCGTGATGTTTCATGTTCAGCATTACATTAATGTGGAAAGTTTTCAAAATAATCTCTTCTTTCTCACATGAGTGTTTTTCTTTCCAGATAATATTTCATTCTGTGACTTCCAGTCCAGCTTTTAATTTTGCCCCCATCCGCCTAGTAATGTTTAAGTTTCTTCTCCAGTGCTATAGCTGACAATATCTCTGTCCATAATTACTTTTACGATGGCCAGAACATGGAAATTATGTTAATGTCAATGCTATTTTTCCATTCACAGGTAATGTGGGTGCTGGAAAGGTGGTTTCCATGCTTACCAACTGCTGGCTTACACCTTGTATCTTTATCCTTGCCCTGTCTATGCTAGCAAAGGAATAATCTTTCTTTTATTCTATTGCTTTATTACTCTTTCCTAATTTAAGATAATTGGTTGTTGTCTTTTGGTGGGAATGACAAAGGTTGAAAAAATATTATCTGGCCTTTTAGTCCTTTTCTCAAATTTTCATAATTAAATTAACCTTTTGCCTTGGAATTTGTCATTACCCTTTTCTGTGAAATATAGCAGTTAAGCAATGCTTTATGCATTTTGCCAGCTCTCACCTGAACATGCTTATTATCAACCTTTCCTATGACTGCTTAGGAAGAATTCAGCAGTTCTTGCTCTGAGCAGCTGATCCTCATTCTACAGTGAGTCCTTTAGCTGCTCATGGGTGTAACTCCCCAGAATGAGACACCTAATCCCACCCTGACCATACATTCCCCTGGGGAGTGATCCACTGCCTAAAGATTAGCTGCACTTGTGCTGTTGCCTCAGTAAGGTGCAGAGATATGATATGAGAGATGACTTTGCGCAAATGGCTTTTGAGCATTCACAACCTTACAGCCAGCCTTGCAGGGCAGCACAAGAAAATACAAAGAAGTTACTCAGAGGTAGTTTAGTGGTGCTTTTGATAATGTGGCAGGGTTGAATTTTCAGTGCCCATCCACCCACTATAATTCTGACTTCATTCAAATAGCTCAGGACAAGAAAGTACAAGCTTTCTCAAATGCAAGTCTTGGAGGGCAATTATCCCTTGAGCCACTGAAGAAAAATATGGGGAAAACATTTTTCTTTTAAACTGCAGCTTTAAAATGGAAAGCACTTTTTAGTGTATGGAAATGTCTTTTAACCTAGCTCTGCTGGGTATAAAATGAACTTTATTTTGAGTGACAGTCTGCTATTTTCTTCTCAGAATCTTCAGTCTAACTCTATTTCATGGTGTGTCGACTCTCTATATGATTACTCCAATATTCAGGTGCAGAGAAGTAAATGTTTCATGAAAGTGATGTCCCTGTCAGTAGTGTGCATATCATCTGGCCCCCTGAGCTGTCAGTGAACAGATTGTAGAATTACCATTAGAATACAGGAGCCCATAGCTGCAGGCAGTAAATGGAGAGCCGGTAAGCATATGTCACCAGCGTGATATTTTAGCTTCGTATGAATTTGTAAAGTGGAAATAAGCCAGCAGTACCACAGCAACTGCTAACTGTTCTGACTATCCATGTTTCCACATTACACCATATGCTCACAAAATTTGCAGCAAAAAGGAATAAAAACTGCTTTCCACTTTTGTGAAATATAACTTTATGAGATGGGGTTTAAAATTTCATTGGTTTAATGCTTTAGATCTGTGTTTGCCCTGATGAAATTTACTTTTTAAGATATCACAGGATTTCTATGGATGTCTACCTAGGAAATTATGTTTAGCTGCCAGCAGGATAAAAACAAGGCACATCTGGTTCAGTCCTTGAGGGAGGAAGGTGCTAGATACATTTGGATTTCAAAGTCAAATTATATTTTTAATCATATTCAAGATGCAGTGGGATAGCAGTCCATCCGCACAGGCAGATACAGAGTTCAGTGTAGACTATCACTTCTTGATATTAACCTTGGTGAATTTTTGTCTTTCAAATTGGCTACAATTGGTTTAAACTGAAGAGAAAGGCCAAAGGTTAGTGAGGAGGTACTTTTACCTTATATGTCAATCCTTTATTTTTAAATGTTCATTTTACAAATTATGGGAAAACAAAGTAGTTCCACCAGGTCGTACCCCACCTTGAAAAATGATAAACTGGTGACATTTCTTTCTGTGGCACATATTATACTTTTTCTTATTGGTAGCAACATTTACATTAAGAAAACCAAGATTCCTCTAACTCCCAGCACCTAGTGTAAAATAGTAATTGTCCAAATTCCCAGTATTTGGACACATATTAAGACTGTGTTACATTCTGCAGATATCTGTGCCTTGCCGTCTACTGTGGGATAAACAGAAGGAAATGGAAGGGACACCGCTTCAAGGGGACATTATACTTTAGACTTTAAAAAGCTGTAGGACATTTAGATCCTAAAATGAGATGGGCTAAGCATGGGATCTAGAGGCAAATCAGACCATGGCCCTGTTTCTTAGGTGAATAAAGCAAATGATAGTCCCTTCACCCAAGAGCTTATCTGTGGCTATGACAAGAATTACAGGATAAAAAGAATAAAAATTTTTGCACTGTGCTTTGCCACAGAACATTAGCCTTTGGTTATTCATTCCCAGTTCTAATATGCAATTACTCATCACCCATTGTCTTGCAGAGGCTAATAGGTAACCTTACCACAACCATAATTTTTAATAACTGCTCAATCAATTAATAAATATATGGCTATTTTCTTGGCTGGAGCATGATAAATAGAAGTAGTGACATCAGAGAACTTTCAGTCTTGACAGCTGACAATGCCATACCCACTGGGACACATAACATGCACAAAAAATAGAGATGTGTTTAATTATTCTCTTTATGGGGGAAAAAAACCCAAAACAACTGACCAACTAAACTAAACCCTCCCCCCCCAAACACCTCACCCTCTCTCAGAACACACCATGACTGTCTCAGCATCTTAGAAGAGTCATTTATTTGATAAAGCATTTGGGCAAGTTCAGATTCTATTTCTTGGAGGTGAAAAAGAAAACAGTTCTTTCTTGTTCTGATTTATTGGCTAGCTGAGTTAATTTGCTCTCTCTATGAGATTATTGCTATGCTGTTTGGTGGCCATCATTTGGAATTGTAAATCTAATTAATTTTATGGGCACCTAAAGCTTTTCAATTGGTGTCTTTGTATTGCTCAAGAATAAATAAATAAATGTATAATAGTAGAGCAAGACTAGAGTGAGGTTACATAATGAAAATCCTCAGTTACTGACTGTCCTGTGCAGGAATATTCTCATTGAAATCTGAAGTTTCTTCTTCTTCTTCTTTCTTTGTGTTTTGTTTTTGTTTTGGTTTGGGTTTTTTTTAATTTTTTTTATTATTATTATTTTTTCCTTCATGTGTGTGTATGTGTGTGTGCACTCAGGTCCATGATCTATGACTGCACCAAATTTGAAGGCTCTACTCAATGGCATTGTGAAAAATCACCAAAGTTCCTGCACCATACTTGCTTGTTTCCAGCAATTTTCTTGGCTGCAATCAGATAAAGAGATCTGGTGACCTTTATTCACCTTAATTTTTCTAAAGTGAAGGTTTGGTGCGCCTTAGTATAGATTGTAGGGAACTGGTTCACATACCATGGCCAACAAATTGATGGTTCAGATTTGATTAAAATAACTGAAAGGTCAGTTTTCGATGTCAGGATAGTTTACCCCTTCTCAGCTCATAATGATTGCATAATTAATATACCAGATCTCAAGATCCTATCTTGGAATATGGAAATTAATCACCATGAATTATCCCCTACAAACATCTATACTGTATCGATAATAAATAATGTGGGCGTGTTTGTGGTTTCATTCTTGACTATAGTTTCAAAGAAAGCACCAGCAACTCTCAAGAACATCTCTGTGCTTTGTTCTTGAGCTAATCTGAGCAAATTTGTGGTGGTGCTTTTAGTTAAAGGGCATTAGTCCTGGATTTCTCATCTACATGACAGGAAAACCATCCATTCAAAAAAATATTGTAATACAAGAGGAGATCACTGCCTTCCACACCTTGCTTACAATTAAATCTTAATGAAGAGAGTCTTTCAGTGCACTAGATGGCATGATGGAAACTCCCTATAAAATCTACACTATCAATCTTAAAATATTCTGTTATTATTGCACTAATATATAATCATAATGTAGTTATATGAAGGCTGGTTTATAAGATTTTTTTTTAATCTTTTTTGCATGTGTATACATATACCTATGCATAAAAAATCACAAGATCTTTGTGTTATCCTGTAGCGTTCAAATATCATATAGACATTCCACAAAACCCTGGCTGCTTTTAGACACCTGGATTACCACCTGGTAAACCATCAGTTCTCATCAGTACCAAAAGCAACAATAACATATCAGCTCTGAAGGCCCTTGTTTGCATACCACTCCAGTTTAAAATACAGCCTTTCTGATACGGTGTTTCTCTCTGTATAGATAATTGTATGTAAAGAGGGTAGAAATCTAGACAGTACTTCTAATCAGCCAGAAAACGACCACTTGTAGCTTTACATTAGCTTTTTTTTGACACATTTCCATTGCCCTTTTCATTTTTGAGACCTTTTTATCTACATTAACAATAACATTTATACTGGGTTAAAAATTTTTGGGTTCACACTTCAGCTGTGCTAAGTAGGAACATGAAGTAATTTATTTTATCAGAATGTTTTAGGTGGAACTCTTTTTCCTTGCTGAAACAAAGAAATTTTAGGAACTTGATATGATTCTTCAATATATATTGTTTAATATTGGTTTTGTTTGGAGTTTTTTTAACTGAGAACTAGCAAATCTTTCATTTTCACCATTTCAAAATGAAAATTGTGATTTTCTTCATTTTAGAATCAGAAGAGTTTGGTCTGCAAGGGTTCTCTTAAGATTATCTATTCCAACCCCCCTGCCATGTAAAGGGACATCATTCACTAGATTAAATTGCTCAAGGCTCCATCGCACTTAGCTTTCAGCTATTCCATGAATGGGGCAAACCGTTACAGTGCCTGAACACTCTCATAGTAAAGAATTTCTTCCCGTGTCCAATCTGAACCTACTCTCTTTCAGTCTAAAACTGTTGCCCCTTGCTCTGTTGCTACAAGTCATGGCAAAAGTCTTTCTCTATCTTATAAGTACCCTTTAAATACTGAAAGGCCACACTGAGGAATCCCTGCACCCTCTAGGCTGAACAACCCCAACTCTCTCAGGCTTTCCTTATAGGAGAAGTGTTCTATCCCTCTAGACATTTTTGTAGCCTTCCTGTGAATCTATTCTAACAGGTCAATGTCTTTCTGTTATCATAACCGTGATTAATCTACCTTTATATTAGGTGAAATAGAAATTTTCCCCATACTGCTTTCAGATGAAATGTGTCATTTTGGTGTAATATAATTGCAACTGTTTTTTTATTATTATTTTTTTTTTAATCTAGTGAATAATTCCCAAAGTCATCTCTCTGTCTAACTCTGCAAGTGAGAAAAATAAGTGTGAAAAAAAACATCATCAAGTAGCTCTACAGCCTTGAACTGAAGCAACAGGTGGGGGCAGTAGGGTGTCTAAGAGGAGTATGGAAAGAGCGGAAGGGTGGTTGCTGTGGATGACATCACCATCAAAGGTAGAAGGAAGCAGAACTTGTGTATTTGGACTTCTTGTTGTGACCATGTGATCACTTTGTCTGTCCTGAAAGTGATGACTTGGATAATTTCTTTCAGTAGCTCTGCAATTGGACAAGCTTTTCACATGCAACATTACATTAAGGGCTTCTGGTTCTGCCTAACCTCCTAAATCATGCCCAAAGAGCCTGAGAGCATCTGGATACTTTTTCCTCTCCAAATGGATACACAACTTGTGTTGAACCAAGCAATGGGTCCTTCCAAGTAGGTTAAATCTTCCTCTCCCTCAAAGCATGCAGGAAACCAGGAATTAAGGGGTATGTTAGGGAGCTCATTGGCCCTTCAAGGAGAGTAGGTTTTAGCTAGCTCATCTCAGTGGAAAGCAGGGCTGAACTGTCCTGCCATGGTATAGCTGCTATTCGGAAAGCTATTTTGTATATTTTTCCACTTGCTCTGGCCTGAATGTGCACAACTGTCAAAATGGAAATACAAACCTTCATCTAAATTTCATCGGAGAATAGTTCTCCTATTGGGCAAAAGTCTTCCACAGGCTGCTCCAGTTGAATGAGGGCTTTTCCACAAGCTATGGGAACACCAGAATAAAACAGAATTGAACACATAAATACAAGTTCTCAACAAGTCATATTGCCCACAATGTCTGAAAAGTGTTGAGATGTTCAGGAAGCCAGATCACTCATGCAAATCCAGCACCACCACAGCATGTAGTGCTTCAGCCAGTGTGCAATTCTCTGTCCCTTGGAAGCCTGGAACAGGGTCCCATGCTCAAGACAACCAAAGCAGAGAAGAGTAGACATCATATTTCCTCATTATCATCAAGAAAAAAAATCTGAAACACTGAAAAAAAGCAGGTTATGGTGTGCAAGATGAGCAGTTACTTTTTTTAACCTTAGTTTTGGTTTTTAATTATTTTAACTTGGGCACTTCTCTGAGGCGAACTTCTTAAACCTGTGCTGGTTTGTAATTACACCAGCACAAACAAAAACTTTGCAAACATCTGTTTCTGTTTGTGGTTGTATACATAATGAAGCAATTCTTTGAAAAAGAAATCTGTAGAAGAATTTGCTACCCAGGCTGAGGCCTCATTTGCCAAATTCTATCTGGGATCTAATACTATAGCTGTGTAATAAATCCTGAAAATGATGTTTATGCTGGATATGCTGACAGAATTTTTGCCATAATTACAGCATGTTACTATAAATACACGTCTGCGCAGCATATACAAGTAACGAATCCACATATGTATGCTGTATGCAGTGTTTTATCAGTCATGAGGCAACTCATGCTTGACATTTTTTCAGTAGAGGTGTTGCAGCCCTGAACACATTCTAACAACAGAGACAAAAATAAAATTATTGCTATATTCATTGTGACAGATTCACACAGCTGTCACCTTTGATGGTGATGTATTGATTCAATACATTGCAAGAATAAGCAAGTGACTAATGTATATTGCAAAATATAAACCTGCACCACTAGGAATTTTGTTCTGATTTAAGGAGAAAAAAATACCAAATGTACAGGTGACAGAACTATCTCAATTACAATGCTTTTAGCATCTCATAGCAATCCTTCCAAAGCAGATTTTAACAGCCTTCCTACTTCTTAGAAACTCGGAGAGTCAGAAGAGAAAAGAAACAAAATCAAAAACAAACAAGAAAGGTTATCTGGAAAAAAAAGGAAAATCCACCCAGGTGCTCCAACACATACTACTCCTATGTAAAAAGAAGGCAATAGCTCCATTACAGTGCAATGCACAATCCCTTGGGGGTATTGTCACTGTTGTCAATCAAAACAAGTCTTTCCCAAACACGTTTACTAAGAAAAGCTTGACTTTTAACAAAGGGACACTGTCAAGACTTGTTAAGAGCAAACCAGGCAAGACTGCTCCCATTTACTTTAGACATCAGAAGGATGCACATTTAACTGTTTCTCAGCTGCAGCCTCCTTGGTGGGCAGAATACTGGAATCTGCTGAAACAGAAAAGCCTGATATGTAAGGCTTAGAACAAGACAGTGAAACACAAAGAGACCATACAGCATGAGGAAACCACCATTAATGTGGGTAGGCAAGCAAGGGGGCTTATCTGTGAAGTTTTCTGAAATACTAATTGCAGTTTCTTTCATGATGATGAAGACATTTCTAAAGATGTGCTAAATAATTCTATATATGCAAAACCATAATAATTCCTATTCAGCTTGCTAGGGTTATTTCTGTAGCTCTAGAAGGGCAGGGTTGATTCCAAAACAGCAGGATTGGTTTTATCTGGAGTTTTAGTAATAATCAGTGCTTAGTCTTAAAGACTAAATCCCCAGTGTCATGAGTTTCTAAGATAATCTGAGGCTTTATTACAGTAAAAAGCCGGATTTGTGTTGTCATGGTCAAAAATTAGCCTTATAGAGTTTCCCCAGGGCTCTATAATAAGAAGGCGAGTAAAAAGTGCCAGGAAGTTTCTTGCAGTTTTAAGAAAAATAACAATTTTTCTCATCTTTTTAAATGGGTAAACAAAACTATAACTCAAACAGCAAAACCAGAAGAGAGAAATAGGAAAAAAACGTGGGAAATATGTGAAATTCTGTTGGGTTTTTTTAACTATCCTACCTGTAGAAAAACCAAGAGAGATGAGAATGACATTGCTGTTGTCAGTAATGCCGGAGGCATACAGCAGCTGAGCAAGATTTTTAGTAGCTCCAGACAGAATAAGACTACAAGAATATTGCCTAATCAATTTCTTACTGAATCAACTTGCTGCCTTAGATCACAGCATGGTTATTTACAGGGCCTGACCTCTGCATCTCATTACCTATGCAGATATCTGCAGATTTTCCCTTCTTACTGAGGTAACAGAACTATTCATGGAAAAATAAGATTAAAGACATATAAACATAAAACAGAAAAAAATTCAGTGCTATAAACCTAATCTTATCTGTATGTCCTTCCAAATTCATACTCTTATTTTATAAAAGAGGTCATATCATCAATAACTACTATACTTCACCTTCAGAGAAACCATCCCTCATAAATGTTTTACATACACTTTTTTAAGCATACTTACACTGTAAGTATTCCAATACTTAATTATTTAGAGCAGTATATATTTGTATGAAAAAGTGGAAAATATATTTACTTAAGTCTGCATTGAACTTTTGTCAGTAGATAAAGGCACTATTGCACTACAGTTGCAGCAATTATCATCGATTCTGCATTTCTTGCAAAATGCCTTCAGCTTTTTGTCTCTCATCATTAGAATTAGAAAATGAAAAATGTATTTTCTGGTTATAGTAAACCTAGTACTTTCCTACACCATCTAACTTATGAAGAACTTTACTTACAATAAAAGATACAAGCAGTCTAGTTATCTTGTTTTCATTACAAAAAGTTATACCATTACTAGAAAAGACAGAGAACTATAGAGATATTTTTGCTTTGCTTTGCTGTTTGATTTCATTTTACCCAGAAATTTGAAAATCTGAATAAAGAATAAACACATATTCTGAACTGAAAACAATATGTGTAATTTTTTAAACATTAAAGATTCCATAATTGAACTTAGGATTGTCTCTGGGACAAAAGAGTACAGTTTGCAGGAGACATACTTGAGGGAGGCAGATCTGGAGAAATGCCTCCAAACAGCAAAGACAGTTGAATTGTTGAAGGGAAAAAAGGCCAACATAATAATAGCCATTAGCACAGAGCAAGTACACTACTGGTTTGAGCTGGTGGTAATGCTGAGATGGTCCTGTGTTGTAGAAAACAGCACAAAAATTAGAAAGCTTCATACTCAGTCTATGGGAGACTAGGAAGAATTAGAGGTAAGAGAATTTTTTATAACCTAGTCCCATAATATCTCTGAAAGAAATACTTTAAAATACAAATTATATCTATGCTGTTAAATAAAAAAGTGCCAGGCAATGAACTTGCGCACTGGCTGGCTAGTCTTCTGTAGTGCATAATTGTTAGCATACCCCCTGGCAGAGTTTTTGCCTGTCCCAGTTAGAGTTCTTCAAGACAATGCCTGGGCATGGTTCAGCAGAAAACATGTGCCAGGACCATTCCCAAAAGGCCACTTGGAGAAGAATGCAGTGACATGGGTACCCCCCACCCCACACACTCTTAACTTTGCAGCAGTTAGCACAGTACTCTCAAACACTCCTTATGCCACAAGGCACTCTATGCAACACATGCCCCCAGCTTCATGATGTGAAAACATCACTCTGGGAGATAACAGTCTTCATGTCATCTCACACTCTGCAAGGCAAAATAGAAATGAAAAAGAAAAATAATAACTGAAAGCAAAAGCCCAGAAAGTTACAGAGGCCAGAGGACACCCCTAGGATCCTTGGGCCCTAGGGCTATGTAGTGTTGAATGCAATCAATTTATCCTATTTGGCCTTTGGGACAGACAGTGGTCTCTGGCCTCATTTTATTTATCAGTATAGACAGAGCAAAGAAATTTTCACCGATATCTGATATCTATGATGCATTGTACTAGAGCTCTCAACACACACAGAGTACTGAAGATATCACCAGACGTTTTATTTTTTTGTTTGCAACTGCATCAGTAGCCAATTCCATAAGAGAAATCAACAGTATTTGATAGGAGAAATTTGACAAAGTATCAATTAAATGCAAAAAGGCATTCTGAGTGCCACAAGCTTTTAGTAAGAATCCCACACATTTCCAGTCCTTATTACCCAAAGTCCCTGGTAGCTGACAGATATAAGGCCACCTCTTCAAGACGGTATGGCAATAAAATCCATACACGGACTCATATTGTTCACCGGAGGCTATATGGCCTACTGTGTTATGGTGTATAAGATTTCCAGTTTCAGTAGCACTGGCACATGGAAAGAGCAATGTGATTAGCAAAAAATTCAATCCTCTGATTGCTCAGCTTAAATGAAGAAGAAAGATACTCTTAGCTGGTTCAGTTAGGGAAAAAGAAGCAAAAATTTATAGAAACTCATAGAGAGCAAGGCACAGATTGATACTGCTGAATTTATTGCAATATCCCTTAGCCATTTAACTACAGCATCTCATTTCACTGCAACATGGTACCAAGCTATTTTCAGCATAAAAAATGCCCGAGAACTAACACCATAGGTCTTATTCAGAGTTTTAACAAAGCATACTGATGTGCAAAAAGAAAATAGATACTGTTGAGGAAATATTCATATTGCCTAAACTTAATTGGACATTTTCTGACTCTCGTGCTCCGGCAATTTATATAAACTATCTATCTGGAATATCCAAGGTCCTGAGATTGCTTTCTACAATAAGGCAAAATACTTGTCTTCAGCGTCACCTGAAATTAGAAAACAACTTCACCTGCAGTCTGTGAAACTTCAGGAGCATAGCTTTATAATCCTTGAAAGGATATGTTGTGGCAGTGATTAATACTGCAGCAGAATGAACACATTTTTTTTCAGCCATTTCCTGAACATCAAATGCACTGGGAGTTATCTAATACAGTTAGGGATCTTTATGTCCATTTGCATTGAGTTTGTGTGGCAAGGTTTTGGTAGTGTGGAGGATAAGGGGGTGGTTTCTGTGAGAAGCTGCTAAAAGCATCACCCATGTCCAATTTAGCCAGTGCCAGCCAACTCCATGATGGACCTACCACTGGCCAAGGCTTAGCCCATCAGCAATGGTGGTACCACCTCTGGGGTGAAATATTTTAAGGGAGAAAAACTTCTGCACAACAGGAGTCAGAAGAGAGGAGTGAGAATAGGTGAGAGGAACAGCCCTGCAGACATTCAAGTAAGTGAAGCAGGAGGGGAGGACGTGCTCCAGGTGCCAGAGCAGAGATTCCCTTGCAGCCCATGGTGCAGACCATGGTGAGTGAGGCTGTCACCCCACAGCTGATGGAGGTCCATGGTGGAGCAGATCCCCATCTGCAGCACATGGAAGACCCCATGCCAGAGCAGGGGGATGCATGAAGGAGTCTGTGACCTCTGGGAAGCCCGCGCTGAAGCAGGCTCCTGGCAGGAGCTATGACTTCATGGAGAGAAGAGCCAGCACTGGAACAGGTTTGCTGCAAGACTTGCGACCCCATGGAGGAATCACATTGAAGCAGTTTGTTCCTGAAGGGCTGCACCCTGTGGAGTCCTTCTTCCCTTGCTTCTGTCTTTGGACAGCTGCTGCTCCTGCATCATCCTTTCTCCAAGCTCTGGTTCCTATTTTTGCTCCTTGCCTTATTCTCTTACTACTTTCCCTTCCTTTTTTTCCCTTTCCCATCCCTATCTCTGCAAATCCACTCGTGCCTGGGGCACCGTGGGCCCTGCTTTCTGGAAAGTCTTATTTGGACTCAGAAATTCTGGGTGGCTACAGGGCAAGGATTATCCAGGGACAATTCTGACACACACAAGGAGGAGGTGCTCGCTCACAGCAGGCAGAAACCTTATGAGACATAGCTGTCAGTGTGAGGATATCTTTAAAAATCATGAGCAAGCCAAAGTATTTTAGTAGCTTATGGTATACTTGGGCAGAGAGCACACAGAGACAGGATAAGGCACAGTTCTGGCACTGTGACCACCTTTCAGTCTACAGCAAAGGCAGAGTTTTCTAGCACTGAGGATTTCTCATTGAAAAGACTGCAAGAACTGCTTTAATGTGGGTGTTGGAGTGAGGGACAGAGCCAGTTTCTCTGTGAAAGCGGGAGATGTACCCTCTCTCCTTGACATGAGTTTAGTGGTGGGAGTACAGCAAGCTCATCAGAGCTGAAATACAGGATGGGCAGGACACCCAAAATCAAGCTCAAACTCCTCCCACTGCATACCACCTCCAGCTCCTACCTGTGTGCTGGTGAAGTTCAGGTCTTGTTTTCTTCACAAGGTGAATTCCGGTTTTCACATTTGTGTTGTTAAGGAGGTTAAGATGCAGAGAAGTTTCACACAGAAAAGGGGGTAGTATGGTGCTTCCTTTGTCCATGGCTCTGATGCTCTTCCAGCTGCCTCTAGGGCCATGGCAGGGTACAGAGATGGTCACTGGTGTGGAACTCCCCTTGTCCACAGCTATGGGGACCCTCCAGCTGCCTGCAAGACCATGATGTGGTACAAAGTGGAGCTGTATGTGTTTCCTTAAACTTAGGTTGATAACCTTGTAAAAGTTACAGCACTCTCCAGGTGAGTGGTGGGGAAGACTGAAATGTACCATATGTCTTCAACATAAGAAGGATATGGAGCTGTTACACGAAGTCCAGAGAAGGGCCACGAGAATGACCAGGGAGCTGGAGCACCTCCCATAGAAAATAGGCTGAGAAAGTTGGGGCTGTTCAGCCTGGAGAAGAGAAGGTTGAATGGAGACCTCATAGCAGCCTTCCAGTATGTGAAGGGGGCCTACAAGCGTGCTGGAGAGGGACTCCTCATCAGGGACTGGTAGCAGTAGGACAAGGAGTAATGGGTTCAAACTTTAAAAGGGGAAGTTCAGGTTAGATACAAAGAGGAAGTTCTTTACTGTGAGGATGGTGAGACACCGGAACAGGTTGCCCAAAGAAATGGCAAATGCTCCATCCCTGGCAGTGTTCAAGGCTGGATTGGACAGAGCCTTGGGAAACATGGCCTAGTGTGAGGCATCCCTGCCCATGGGAGGGGGTTTGGAATTAGACGATCTTAAGATCCTTTCCAACCCTAACTATTATATGATTCTATGATTATTTGTCTTAATGAAAATTTCAAATAAGTGCCTCTATGAACTACATACTTACACTAAAGTATGTCTTAGCTATTTTCTGCTGATTTCCTACATGTTTGTTCTCCCAGAGAGCAATGACAATTTAAATAAGATCTATTGTTCAGCCCTGAGGATGTATTTACATTTTTCGTGGAGGGAAAGTATCTCTATGTGTAGATGCATATGTGTGTGTATATATAGATTTACGTTTTTATATATACGTCAGGTGCATGTTATATGCATAAAGGGAAAGTCACCATATGGAAACAATGTCAGATTTCAAAAGCAACTCACACAGCAACTATGAAACAATTGTCCCAGCAGCTTTAACTCTCCCTGCTGGACATGTGGATCCATCAGCTGAAAGCATGGACAGAATGAGAAAGACTCCATAGTCTGTGGCAGTGGAGATCAGTTGTGCCTGTTTGTTGAAAGAGAAGATTTCTTTTTATTTCACTCTTTAATTTTTACCTTATTGATTTTTTGCTTTTTCTATTTGATGAATATTGATTGTGCTCATGCAGTGTTGCACTCATCCTAGCTGGTTTATTTCTCCCTTTCTTGTTTATTCATTGTGCTAATTTACTTGGGGCACAAAAACTGCTGAGTGTCACAGAATCACAGTATCACAGAAGTTGGAAGGCACCTCTGGAGATCACCTAGTCCCTCCCCCACGGTAGTATCAAATGCAGAAGATTGCAAAAGGCCACGTCTAGAATATTTTGAGTATCTTCGAGGATGGAGACTCTGTAGCTTCCTTGGGCAACCTGTTCTAGTATCTGACCACCCTCAAAGTATGAAAAAAAAAAAAATTAATTAAAAAAAATAGTATGTTTAAACAGAATTTACTATATTTTAGTTTGTGCACACTGCCCTTGTCCTGCCACTGATTACTGCTGAGAAGAGCCTATGTCTTCCTTACTGCCCTCACCAGGAGTTTATACACATTGATAAGAGACCCCTGAGCTTTCTCTTCTTCAAGTTTTAATAGTTGCAGTAACTAGAGGTAAACCCCAGGGATCAACACTGGGTCCCAGCTTGTTCAACATCTTTAATGATCTGGATTATGGAGAAGAGTCTACCCTCAGCAAGTCTGAAGGTGGCACTAAACTGAGATGAGTGGCTGATAGGCCAGAGGGTCATGCAGCCATCCAGAGGGACCTCAACAGGCTGCAGAAATGGGCTGACAGAAAAATCATAATGTTCAATAAGGAGAAGGTCTGCACCCACAGAGAAACAGCCCCATGCACCAGCGTGTGCTGTAGGCCACCCAACTGGGAGGCACCTTGTCAGAGAAAGACCTGGGCTAGATACCAGGTTGAACATGAACCAGCAATGTTCCCTTTCAGCAAAGAAGGCTAACAGTATCCTCTGCATTAGGGAAAGCATTGCCAGCAGGTCAGGTGATCCTTCCCCTTTATTCAGCTCTGGTGAGGCCACACCTGGAGTCCTGTGTCCAGTTCTGTGTTCCTCACTGCAAGGGAGACATGAGCATACTGGAGACTGTCCAGCAAAGGGCCACAAAGATGATCAAGGGACTAGAGCATCTCTCCTATAAGGAAAGGCTGAGAGACCTGAAACTGTTCACTCTTGAGAAGGCTCAGAGGAGATCTCTACATCATACATACATCATCTCTGATGTATGTAAATGCATGAAGGGAGGGTGTAAACAACATGGAATGAAGCTGGCTCCCTGCACAGGGTACAAGAGCTTCTCCCAGTGCCATCCTCTCAGTATGTATGTGTATACACTGCAGGTAGGGACCTTTCCACCCTGTTTTGTTGTTTCCAGTGTGTCTTGTGCCCATGTCGCCCTACAACCTTTGCTTACAAAGCTGGTCCACAACCTCTGCACTTAATTAGAGAATCATAGTATGGTTTGGATTGAAAGGGACCTTAAAGAACAGCCATGGGCAGGAACACCTTCCACTTGACCAGGTTGCTCAAAGCCCCGTCCAACCTGGCCTTGAACACTTCCAGAGATGGGGCAGCCACAGCTTCTCTGGGCAATTTGTGTCAGTGCCTCACCACCGTCGTAATGAGGAATCTTTTCCTAATATCTAAATATTGTAGAATTTTATCCTAATATCGCTGCTCTAATGTCACCCTTCCTCCTATAGCCTCTTGGGAGCAAGGGAGAGAAAGAAGCTGCGGCAGTCTCACCACTGCTCTCTGAACTGTTGGTCATATCTTCCCCCTCAGGCGCACTAGCCTGTGGGCCAAGATGGTTTCCTGCCCTACCCAGGTGGATCCCATCTCTTCCTGGCAGTCCTCCATTCCCAGAGGTCACCCACCATCTAAGAAGCTGAATCCCCACCATCGACACTGGCTGTGCGCCCAGCTGGTGAGCCTCAGGTTCCCTCCACTCCGACCTGAGCCTTTGCCCTTCTCCAGCGGGACCGAGGGAACGCCTCCGGGAACCCCCGCCCTCGGGCTTCGCACCCCGGCCCGCTTAGCCGCTCTTCGTCCCCCGGGGCGGCGGAGGAGCGAGGCCGCCGGGCTGGGCGCAGCTGGGCCGCGGCTGCGGGGGCCGCCGGCTCCCTCTCCTGGCCCTGCGGCGGCATGGCGGCCGAGGCAGCAAGCGGGGACACAGGATCGCAGGACTGAGCAGCGGCCGGGGCCGTGCTGGTACCGACACACAAATCAAATCAAATAGAAAATAAAAATATATAAAAATAAAAATGGATTTTTTTTTTTTTGGTCACGAGGAATTCTTATTTCCCTTTAATTCCCATCTTCAAGTTGTCTCACCAAAAGAGAGTCCATTTTCTTTGCATGTGTTAGTTAATTTAACATGCATACAGCTAGTGCTGAATATATGCTAATTCCTGAAGGGGAATAGAAAAAAAAATCTGCTGAGTTGGTCACACTGAGCAAGCAGAAAAATTGGGTTCAAAACCTCTTGCAAGTAAGAAACAAATGATTCCTTGTCCTATGGTTTGTTTTTTTTTTGATATGTACACTAAATGCTAAGCTTGAATGGGAATGTGAACAGCTCCTGCATTTGAAAAGGCTGAACACTGTTTCCTTACAACTCTGGCCTGAGATTCTGGATCACAAATAGGAAGAAGCAGTATCCAGTCTCAAGAAATTGTCAGGGGTACAGAGAGGGCTGGCACTTCAGGGGGGGAAAAAAGCATGGAAATAAAATACATAATCATTTGGGTTTTTTAATAAAACACTGAAAAGATATAAAGAATCGAATTGTGACAGAAGTTTGCAAACTGTCGAACATATATCAGAAATACTCTCACTCAACTCTGGTGTAACTCAGTGTAACTGAGCAGTCAATAGCTGGACTGGAGCACCTCCTGTATGAAGACAGGCTGAGGAAGTTGGGGCTGTTCAGCCTGGAGAAGAAAAGGCTGCATGGAGACCTCATAGCAGCCTTCCAGTATCTGAAGGGGGC
>JAOEHY010044042.1:0-20264 GCA_025447955.1 Psilopsiagon aurifrons | reverse complement strand
AAGTTGGGGCTGTTGAGCCTGGAGAAGAGAAGGCTGCGTGGAGACCTCAGAGCAGCCTTCCAGTATCTGAAGGGAGCCTACAGGAATCCTGGGGAGACACTCTTCATTAGGCACTGTAGTGATACGACAACAGGTAATGGGTTCAAACTGAAACAGGGGAAGTTTAGATTGGATATAAGGAAGAAATTCTTTACTGTGAGGGTAATGAAGCACTGGAATGGGTTGTCCAGGGAAGCTGTGAATGCTCCATCCCTGCAGTGTTCAGGGCCAGGTTGGACAGAGCTTTGGGTGGCATGGTTTAGTGTGAGGTGTCCCTGCCCATGGCAGGAGGGCTGGAACTGTATGAGCTTAAGGTCCTTTCCAACCCTAACTATTCTATGATTCTACTGCAGTATGGTGTCGACACAGGTACTGGTTTCACCACAGGTTTTTTGCTCAGGCATATTTTTCTGATCTAGGATGGAATTTCTTATCAGAATAAATTGCAAAGAAAATAAAGTTCCATAGTTGATTTCAAAACCATAGCAGTTCTAGAGGGGGTAATGGAAATGCTGAAGTTAATAGTTAGCAGATCAGCAGAGCAGTATGCAACTATTTGCCTGACCAAAGAAACAATAAAATGGAGCTGGGAGCTGGCAGTGGCTGCCTGTTCAGGTTTACTACAGACCACACATACTAAGGGCTTTTTTCTAGACAGAAAAAGATCAAAGCCTCTCCACAATTTAGCAGACCAAGACCATGAAGCTTGGTTTACGAGCACCCGACTATTTGGCCATTCTGGAGTAAATATAGGAAAACTTCCCTATTTTCTTGGAATACTTTGAGAAGCCTCATTTAAAGTGGAAACAGAAACTTTCAAAGTCCTGAGAGGTGCAATTTAACTACAGACCCTAAGTTTTTGAATATCTCTGTCTCGGAGCACAACTGTGGTTTGGGGGGGTTTGGCCAGGCAACACCTTAGATTTGGGCACAGCAGAATAAAATGCAACACAGCTTCATTTCAGATTAACGAGATTTGGACCAAACATAGCAAGAGAATCTGAAATGTGGGCTATTACTAGCAACAGATAACAAAAAGAACATTCAGTTGCTGCCTAAGTAATACTTGACACAGAAAATAAAACAACTTGTGTGAAAAACAGCATCTTAATAAGCAGCAGATAAATTATGGTTACTAATTTATACTTAGTATAATAAATATATACTATGTTAAATATATTTCATATAATATCCTAGCTTACATCTATGTTTTTTTCCCTGAGATAAACTTCTGCTGACTGTAGAAGGAAGGATTTGAAGAACATCATGAAGATGCTAAGGGGTTTTCCTCCTGTTTCCCGTCTGTTTCCAATAGGGGACATGAAAAAATTACAGGGTTTGGGCTGAAATAAGTTTGTGCTTATTTGAGAAATTATGCAGTTTCATTTACTCTTTTCTTTTTTTCCATTTCCTTACCATCTTGCTGAGTTTTTTGTTGGATAAACAGTACTTTGCATGGAAAAACAGAGCTATTGGTAGTTATTACTAATCAATAAGAAGAATCCTACTCTCCTTCATTATCTCCTCATAAGAAACAGCCTGTAAACAGCTTTTACTGCAACTAAAACAGTTTAATAAATCTGTGGATTGAGGCTCTTCTTCCTGCAGGAAATAACTCCTTTCCAATAACAAAATACTGACTAGAACATGAACCCATCATGCACAACACATACTTGGATCAGAAAAACTTTTAACAGGTTATATTATCAGCTTTTCATAGCTTGAAAAAACTTGTTTTCTTTGTATTGCATTTTTAGTAAATACATTTTATAGCAACAGCTAGTCAATGCACAAGCTGAAAAATGCACAGATCGCTTGAAACAATCGTCTGCCTCCTTTTGCGGACCAGAGCCACCTTTCATCTTTTTAATTCCTTGGAATTCCAAAGAACCTCCATAAGAAAATGTCCTTCAAAAGGAGCTTTTGAACTCCCCCAATGTAGAAATCTGCTCCAGAAGGAACCCTGATTGATGTCAGACACCACCTGGGTGCCTCAAATTGTCAGGCCCAGGAGGCAAAGGAAGAAGCATGGTTTTAAGCTAGATAATTCATTTCTACGCTCTAAAAGGAAAAAGCAATGGTGAAACCATGGCAAAACATAAGCAAAATTACAGTTTTCCTCTAGATATGCCAGACTGACAGTGAATTGCGACACTGCAACTCTTTATTTTGCCTCCAAACCCCATAGCACCTCTCAGTGACAAACCACAGCTCACTCCAGATTGAAGACTAAAATTTGGGTCTGATGACATCACACATATCAATAGATCCTGCATGCAAAATAGCCCAAACTGCCCAGCACAAGGTCAGCATCACTTACAGTCAGCCTCATCATATCCCATTTTATCTTGTACAGGGCATCACAGTAGCATTCTTTTCAATTGGCTGTGGTAGGGAGCTGAAGGTTGAGGGATCAGAAAATCTGGGAGAAGTCTAGCCACACTGAAACAGCTGGGAATACTGCACTGATTTCACAGGGTTTAGCAGGCTGCCCCACAGAAAACACACAAGTATCTGTCTCTTCTGTCAGTGTAACTGATATGAGCAGAGTCAAACCACAGAGGAATCTGGCCTCCTTTTTTCTCTTTTAATTTAATACCTAGCAGATATCTGGGTTGCTGCAAGCTCTGATGCCTGCTGGTTTAACTTGGAGCTGCAAACCACCGTAATATTAATTATTAGACACATTCCTGCTGAAATCAGATGTGTCCTTTGGCATCCAGAACCATCGCTGAAAGAGCAGTGGAGGAAAGATATAAATCCATCGAAGTATTGTCAGAGTACCACAGAGCTGTTCCGAGAAGCACCTACATGGTGTAAAGGCAGAGGTGTCCCCCAGGAATAACAATAAATGGGCTTCTGAAGCATAACTCATATTTTGCAATGGAAATAAGGGCAAACCTGATTGAAAAGAGACACAGTTGCTGTCTACTGTCTTGTCCATGCATGTCCAGTCTTGGCCTTGTTTTGAACTATCTGTTCATCCTAACAAAGACTCAGCATCATTAAACTGCTTCAGAAAATTAATTAAAATAGCAAGTAGAAGGAAATTATGAATTCTGCTATACCAAGTTAATTATTCAAGGAACAGCATGCTACAGAATTCATTCTTTCTGACTGTTCAATTAATTCGGTGTATGGGATCTGGTGATTCTTTGCTAAATAGTTGAAAAGAAACAAACAAAACAAAACCATTTTTTCTGAGAAAACCAGTCAAACTCAATCAAACAAGTAGCAATAATCAGCGCCGACACATGATATATTACAGAGACTCAGGTTAAATATAAAGAAGCTCTTCCCTGTAAGGGTGCTGAGGCATTGGCAAAGGTTGTCCAGAGAAGCTGTGGCTGCCCATAGTGTTCAAGGCCAGGTTGGACGGAGTCTTGAGTGACATGGTGTAGGGAGAAGGTGATGACAGGGTGTGGGAAGTGGATGATCTTCAGGTCCTTTCCAACTCTATTTTATGATTGTATGATTCATAAGACTTATTCCCTTTTGTATGTGGAAATGTAACCTGTTACAACTGAATTCAGCTGAAACCAATTTTTCTAATTTATATAAGCATCAAATATAAAAATATCGCAGTAACATTGCCTTGTCTTTTGTCTAACAGGTGCTGCTGTGGCATTTGGTAACTAGTGCTTAACATTTGCCAATTATTTTTAATTTAGAAAAGATCCAAATCCCCTGTTAGTCTTCCCGTTGACCTCAGTGTCTGTCATCTTCTTGGTTTTTTGTTAAATCTTGTTATTAGGCTGTTGTTCGCTATCATTTCTCTACTAGATACTAAAAAGTCAGGAAATATTAGGAGCAGCTATTTATCCCATTTAACTTCCTAATATTGAAGGATATAACATTATTTTCTTGATACTGAAGTAAAGGTAAAGCAAAAATAAGGCCCTTTTTTTAGGCAAACACAACAGCATGCTGTTTACAGAACTGGGTATAAAGTTAGTAACCATCAATCAGGATCCTGAAAACTAAAAGTCTTTTCAAAAACTATATAGCTCAAGTTTCTAAGATACAAATCTATGATATCATGGCGCCAACTGAAGCACTTAGAAATGAGGGAAAAGACAGTAAGTGGTGTCTGTGACCCGAAGGCTGTCCCTACAATAAACATACAAAGACTGGCTGTGGAAGTCCAACTCCCTGAGCATAAAATTTTACACCTTTTTTTCCTGTGGAGTATGTCTGGTTTGAGACAAGCACAGAGAGTAAACTTAAATTAGCACAAAGGAACAAGCACTCTTCTTGCAAACAGAGAATGTAGAAAATATTTTCTCCTGTCTTAGGAGATGAAGAAGAGCACATAGTCATATAATACAGCCATATAATAGTCCCAACCCTAAATTACATGTCCTTATGGAACTGAAGTACAAAGCAAGTGAAAGAAACTCTTTTCATTTGTAAAACCAAGATCAAAAAGAAATCATAAACCTGGGTTTGTTTCAGTAAGCCTGGAATTTCAGATGAAGAAGAGACATATTTCAGGTCAGGGCCTTAACTGAGTTACGAACAATCTGTGCGAGTTGGCTTTATTTGGAAAATATTTTGTTGAAGCAAATCATATTTATCTGATCCCTTTCATTTGACTTAAAATCCATGAATACAAACACTTCTCTTGCTGAACACAGGAAACATAAGCCAGTTTTCTTGTTTGTGATTCCAGCCATACTTCCAAAACTTCTCTAAAAAAAGAAATTCCATCTGCTGCGTTTCTCATAAGGCCACGATAAAAATTGAGTTTCTTATTTCTTATTATTCCTCTGGTTGATTTCCATTTGTATTTTTGATTCTCTGATTTTTCTCCACTTATCACTGAATGTGGAGATTATTACCTCTGTGGAGGGGTGGAGGTGGGGGGTGGGAAGGAAAAAGGAGTCTGCAAACTATTAATTCCAATTGCAGCATTTACATGATGGGAAGTCCTTGGCCTTTTCCATCTATGATCTAATTGTTCATCACTTTAATGTAAGTGACAGATATCTAACATGCACATCGTCCTTAAGGAGATTTGTGGTTGCCCGCTGATCAAAACTATACACGCTGGAGGCAGCCTAAACTCCAGCTGAACATATTAAAAAAAGATTTATATGGCCATTGGACATCCCTGAGAAATTCAGTGAGAGCGATGGGACTTGTTCCTTGATAACACCAGATTATGACAATAATAAGTTAGTCAGATATAAGAACAAGTTAGCAGGAACAACTGCAACATTCAGCGAGCAGTGATGTAGAATTTGTCACAGTGGTGACTATTTATGCTGCAGTATCAAAGTAGCAGCACTATGATTAAGGTCCTTTAATGGAATTCAGATTTAATAAGAGCTTTAACCTTTAGTTTGTTGGAAAAAAAAACCAGCACCAAGCACTCAAACCACTGAAATGGCAAAAAAAGCCAAAACATAGGATGTGAACTTTGAGCTGTATCTTAAACTATATTTTTATAGTGGTTTGATGAAAAAATTATCAACACATCAAGTATCATAAAATCTTTTGAATCTATTTAGGCATTTCATTAAAGTAGGTTCTGTACAAAGCTTCAAAAACACTTGAAGCCTCCCTGTGCAGGAAAGGCTGTGCTGGGAATCAAAACCATTTGGAAACATCAGCAGTCAAAGGGTGGCTCCTTTGGCTGGAGGTTTCTTCCTGCAGCAATGGTTATTCATCAGTTGTGTTTTCTGTGCATTTTAATTTTACTGTGAGTGTCTCACACCATCATTTTCATTTCAGAGTGCCGAGTTACATTCAGACAAAATAATTTCACAAATGTATGGAATACTTTAACAGTCAGCCCTGTCAGTGAAATCACTAGCTAAGAAAAGAGGATAATATTTAAGATGTATAACAAAGAACAAGTTTCTGAATATAGATACCTTTTAAAGAGCGAAATGAAAGCATTGCTGATCACATTACAGGCAATATGAACAGGAATCCATACACAAATCTTTCCTTCATAGTCTTTATTTGTATACTCCTAAGCTTAGAAACACTCAGAAATTTTAAGAGTATATAAGAACATCTTGCCCTAGTATTAGCTGTAACTAAATAGAGCTTTTGATAAATCATTGTAATTCAGGCTACAGCAATGTGCCAGAAACTTGCTCCCTAGTTTCTACAGTCTAATCAAGTAGCACTTGGAGAAGCTTATAGTACAGTGACATGTCAGGAAATGATAGGGAAATGATGGGAATGGTGGCATTTTTGAAATGATGCCAGGTCCCAGTGTCAGTCCATGTGGAACTGAGTGCTATTCTGGTTTTTGCACAGCCCTACCTTTAATGTCCTTCATTATTAACAAAAGGGCTTCTGCATTTGATGTCTCTCAGCAAAGAGAGACTCAAATCTCTTTGAATAAAGAGAAGACTAGCTTATTTCTATTATAGTCCCAAAACAGGAGTAGGAGCTGAGAAGTACACTGTGACATTGTGACATTCAGTAGCATGACACTGAATTGAGGCAGCATGATGAGACACAGCCCACATAGACTGGTCATTGCCACTTTCAGAAATGAGAGGAGAAAAAGATTTCTAAGATGTGTTTTCATCTCTCACACTCAATAGAGAGAAGTGATCTCGACACCCACAGGCCTGACACAGCTCCGGGTGATGATACAGAGATGACAAAGAAATAACATTATCTCATATTGAGAAAATAGAATTACACTTGAAACAGTCGTGATTTGAAACAACTAAACCTTTATTTCTTCATTACCAGAAAACCATGCCTCTATATTTTATAAATCAAATTAAAAGAGCTACACTGGCTATTGCTTTTAACACTAGAACCTAATAATAATAATTTTAGACCCTGGGTCAAATAAAATAATTTTTCAACAAAATATTCATAAGACCTAAATAGGTTTTGCTCTAGCTTTTGCTTCTGCGGTCCTTTGCATCTTTTTCTCAAAACAAAGGAAAAAGTAGTTATTTTAAACCAGACGTGAATTTTATGGTCCAAAAAGATGGGGTGATCCCATTGATTTGCACAGTCCTCAGGGAAGACAAGATGTCAACAGTCCCTCTCAAAATGTTCTTCAAGAATAAAGCCATTATAAGCTGCTTCTCCCTTGGCATTTGCCTGGCTGTTGTGCCCTGGCAGATCAAAAGCATCAGGCCTTACCTTGCTCTACAACTTTGCTTACTAATCTGTCAATGTCATATGTGGAAAGAAGAGCTGCAACCTTGCAGAAGTCTTTGTTGCCATGGTACAGTGGTTTGCACATCTTTCACCCTGCACACTAGTTGGCTTCGTAGGTCAAGTAGAGTTCTTGCCTTCTTTATCCTGTACCAAGAGGTTATTTACTGCTTACTTTTAAGCAGCCAGATAGCACCTATGATGCTGTCTGTATTATCACCTTATGAAGACTTGAATGATCCAGCTGAAATCAGGTCCCTGGAGCTTGAATAGGGAGTTGGGACTTAGGGTGTCTATGATGTTAATATAATTTTCCCAGCTTCAATTAGAGTTTGATCTAATGCAAAGATTCTAAGTCTCTTCAAAAGTGAAGTATTGGTGTTCTCTGTGGAAGGCATTATTAAAAATAGGTTCAATCGAGTTACAGTATAAAGCTGTAGGCACTATCAGAGCCAGTTCTGGTGGTATAATGAGGTGTTCTAACCACTTTACCTAACTGGCCGAGTAAGTGATCTGTGAATGCCAGTATTTTATTGTTCTCAAATGCATTTGTAAATACACTTTTTTCTTGGTCATGTTTCTGTTTGCTAGTAACTCACCTTAATGGAATGAAGTGACTTTTAGATGTAGTAAAAGAGGTTTGATAAAAACATTAGAAGTACCTCCACAAAGCACAGAAACTAGATATCCGCTTTCTCCCTTAGAGCACGCTTGAGTAAAATGGGCCCAGTAAAGTCAACAGAGTAACTTCCATTCACTTTGACAGACTAGGGGTGTGGACCTTTAATCACTGGTTAAGAAGATTTGATGAAACCTTAACTATAACATAACAACCTTAAACCATTAGTACAGTGCATACTTCAAAGCATTTATTGACGTGCACAACCAGACATCAGAAAACTAAAGAAAATAAAAGAAAGAATAAAGACTCATTTCAAATTTCAGTCAAGTAAAAGGTCTTACATTCCCAATTTGTTTGAGTATTGTTTGTAATAGCGCTAAGCATTTTATGCCAGGGACAACAGCCTTATACAGCACATGCTGTAGCCTGATTTCTTTTCTCTTGACCCAGGTTCATATTTGCAATGCAAATCCTGAAGGGACCACTCACGCTTCCAAGCTACAAAATGATGTCTGATTCAGAGCAAACATCCATCTTCTTTATAAATGCTTGCTCTTCTTCAGTGATATTCCCAATTATTAACGTAGGGCAAAGCTTTGCAGCATTTTGGTCGTGCTATGTAACAGTGTTGCAAAATTATTTTCCCAAGGATGCCTTCCTATTATGATTTATTTACTATTGCCACTACCTGAAATCAACCCTTCCTTTGTAAAACTAGTGTTTGTATCCATCATCTCTCAAGCCATTATTGCTGTCACTGTGAAAATAACAAAAGCATTCTCTCTTTTCACTCATCTGCTCTACAGGAGAAAGGAAATAGGGGATGCCTCAGAGAGGGACAGTGTCCCCTGAGGTTGTTATTCTCTATATAAAATACTGAAGGCAGAGGTGGGGATCCGTTATGTCCTCCTTCATCCTCTTTTTGGCTCCCTGGTTAGCTAGAGAAGTGTTCAGAGAGAATGCATGCACTGCTACACTGGACTCATGCCTGTACAGACGCTCCACCTCTCAGAAATTCCAGCCATCTTGTTCTTGCTTTAGGATCAGCTTTCTATTCACGTGATCCGTGAACTAATTCTTTCACTGATTCAAAAAGTATAAAGGATTTCTCGGTGCCCAGTCTATAAAACAAGGTTGCAAGAAACTGCAGGTTTGAAGATTTCATCTAAAGAAGTTCAAAGGCAGCTGAAATAAAAAAATCCACATTTTGTCTCAAACAGCACTTCCAACATTACTTTCAAATATATTGCATTTTACAGCCAACCAGAATTACTTTATATCCTATTAAAAGTGATATTCAAATTTAAACATCTGCAAGGTGTTAGGCATTCTCAGCAAGCTCAACACCCACCAGCTACAGATGGAGAGGAGGGGGCTGAGAAGTACATTGCAAGAGTCAGTCTTGAGTACATTTAAATTTAATTCCATTTTGATAGGTGTTGTGGGGTTTGGCCACAAAATCACACTCCATATTTAGAAAGCTGGCTCTTAACAGCAGCTAAAAGTTACACTTCAATCTCTCCTGAAGGCCTGCATTTCTCAAGTACTTTGACACTGTGTCTAGTTAAGAAGGTCCAAAGTATAAAACCCACTAGAAAATCCCTAAAACCAGGGGGCCATGGTATAAAGCCTATTATCTTTTCCCTATAGGTTTGACTTGAAAGCAAAGCAGCTTTCAGCTTTTGGAATCTAATCCTATCTAGTGCCACTTGGGTGGGTTTTATTTGGGTAATGTTTTGTGTATAATTAAGATTTATGCAAAACACAGGTTGCCTCTTACTGGAAGTCATTGCTTCAGGGTTTTACTGGCTGACTAATGATGTACTCTTGGTAAATTAAATTGGGATTTTAGCAGAAATGAAATGCCAAAATAGTTATAAACATTTCTTTAACATATCCTTGAAAAGCCATGAGAACAATGTCTCAAAGTCCTGTACAGCTTAGTAAGCTACTAAATTAAAGGAAGAGTTGCTATATTACCTGAAAACATATTAACAAATAATTACATTTTCTATTAATTCCAAACAGATAGGACCAATCTATTCCAAACTAAGACTTGAGCAGTTAGTATGTTAACAATGTGAGTAACTTCATTAGGAAGACACAAGTTTTTGCACTTAACTGAAGCTGATTAAGACTGACAATTTCATGAGTCAACGTAAACCATAAATCACAACTATACGTATTTCTTTCTATAGTATTTTAGCATTTACCAAAGACTGTGTCACAGCAGAAACTTAAACATGCTCTATACAATAAATACTTAGCACAACTGAGTCCTGATGCCTGCATGGGGAAGAAGGTTGCATTCATTAAAAAATAGAATAGATCTTGTAACATTTGTAGGCAACTGCATTAGTTATCCTTAAGTTAGAAGCTTTCTAGAGATCAAAGGAACATGAGATATCAAAGCTTCTGATGTACAACAGAGGTTTTAAACACTAATCAACATTCCTAACATCAATACAAAGACAGAAGAGCCAAACTGTGCCTTCCTAGCTCTCAAGCTGTTTGATATAAATTGGCTTTACAGGAATTACTGATACAAAGTGGTTTGGGTTTGTTTGGGGTTTGTTTTATTTTTCCAAAGTGTTTTCACTGTATTTGTTTCCAGAATGTGCAATTTTATACGTAAATCTCTGTATGCAATAAAATCACTGAAGAGAGAGCAGCAGGAAAAAGGTACCAAAAAAACCCAATTCTCATTAATATTTCCTCTAGAACCCTACTAATCTACAATTAATAACTTTTAAATGTAAAAGTATTATATGCCATTTATTCAGATTCTAATAACTCAGAATCCAAGGCAGCTTAAAGAAATGTTGCACGTATATTATTAAGTAACAAAAAAAAAATCCAAGATCTATAAATCTTAAGATATGGATAAAATGCACTTCATGTGGATCTAGATTAGTCAGACACAGTATAGTTAAGTGAAAGTTGCCTCAGCACTACACATAAGGCTTTATCATCAGGCTTGAGGATATGGTTCAGTTCACTGTAAGGGCAGCTGTGTTTGTGAGTGGTCACTAAAGAACCCAATGAGATCTTTTAGCTGTTTCAGTATTTTGCTTTATTATCTTTTAACAGAATACTAATAAAATATTTCATCAAAAACTACAAATGCAAATTAACAACATCCCACCCCACCCCCAAAGAAAAGCTGCCTGAATGCTTGGTGGTTGAGAAACATAACCCGAGCTTACTGAGGTTGTAGTTGCACCTTAGGGTCCGCACAAGCAGTTAGCCTAAAATAATGATTTTGATATTTTGGAAACCTGAAGACTTTTGAAAGCAAGTGGTATCAAACATCATGAAAAGCCATGCTTCAAGTCAATACTTGGAAAAAATAGAACATTTCCACTGATTTAATAGCATTATTCCTCTGTTAAAGCCTTCTCTTTTTTCTCAGTAGAGCCTTCAAACTGCAAATGATATCATAGCCATACTGTTCTAGCTATTATAACAAACACACTGTGTGCTTTTACTCAAAAGGCTTAAAATCACATGTTGAGACAGCACAGAAAAAAGAAAATGAAGGAATATTTCCCGACTTTAATGATGCAGAGTTCAAGCACAGGGGGTTCAAGTGCACTGCTTGGGTACCACACAGATCTTTGTGCACTGATACCTTCATGCCCCAGACCTCCCACTTTAGCTTCTCTTTCCTTAAAGACATTCCTTGTAGAAGCTTCAGATTCCACCAGTGTAGGTTTTCCCCTTAAAGAGCAAATAATGAAGATAGAAGATGTGAGTAGTCTAAACCAGGTATTAATTTCTCTCATTACCAGTTT
Organism: Psilopsiagon aurifrons; assembly: GCA_025447955.1. NCBI lineage: Eukaryota > Metazoa > Chordata > Aves > Psittaciformes > Psittacidae > Psilopsiagon > Psilopsiagon aurifrons. Next base: position 8,669 of record JAOEHY010044042.1, on the reverse strand, counting down.
GGAAGAGACTAATTAAGCTCTAAGAATCACAAAGGATTACAAGAGTATTTTGCAACGCTAAATAATATTATTGCCCAAGTACTTATAATTTCAGGGTTTGAAATACAATTTCCTTAGCCCGTGTAGGATTGGAAAATGAATAGGAGGATAAGCGTACACTTCCAGCACATGGTTCACTAAATCTTAGGCTGAGCTCAAATTATTTTTCAAAATGAAATGTCCATTACAGCACTACTTGTTAATTTAGCCACTGAAGTGATGTATTAAGAGCAGCAGTTCTGAGCAGAATGACAGTAATTGCTCAAACTGCAATAAAAGCACAGAATTAATCCCAGCATAACGCATCAAAGAAATCTCAAGCATGGTGAAGTAAAATTGCTTTGTAATTTCAGGCTTTATTTTTTTGGATGTTCTTTCCTTGAGCAACTGATGATTTTTCTGCACGATGGAATTGGTAAAAATCACACTGTGTAAAGAGCAGCATCACTGTGGAAAAATCTGTGGCACTTCCACTTGCCGTGTTCATGCTTTCTGTAACACATAAACCTTCTTCCTTCCATATACCAAAGACAAGCTTCCTATTTATTAGAAAAAAAAAAAAAAAGAAAAAATATTTCTGCTCTTTAAGCTCCTAATTTTTTTAACGGGAATGTATTCAGTTCACCTTTTCCACTAGCCCATTGCCAGAAAAGCAATAGGTGTCCAAATGCCAGGCTATTAAACATGACTGACTGTACTTCATGGGCCACCTAAAATGCTGTCATGCATTTACTTTTGCATCTCAATGGAAAAAAAACATAATTCTTTGGCAGTATAATGTCTTATCATTTGTCTAATATTTTATAAGCTGCTTTCTGTCTCCGTAGCATCTAAGTTTGAAAATTTGCCTTTTCAGATTTTGGCCTATCAATAATTTGTCTCACCTAACTAATATCCTTCTCCACTCCCCGATTGTTTAGGGTTTTGCTTGATTTTCTCTTTATTCTTAGAAGTATTTGGGGCTTTTTCTTAAGCTTCCACCTTCTATTGAATGTGTGTTCACAGTCATAAAACTCCAAAGTGCTCAGTTTAAATTAAGTGAGCTGATATTTCATCTGATTAATCTGCAAATTCAAAAAATATGAACATATCAATCACACATCCTTTCTTCCTGCCTAAATAAACATTTAAGCTATATTTTTACATCTTTTCCCTGTTCAGATGCTTCAAGTAGCGTATTTCTCTTAGTCCAATTATTGGAATGTTTTAGATTTTTCTAAATCACTTTCTGGTTTAGAGGGGAATTTTACTTCTCTCAGATTTAGCATTATTTTCCCTCATATCTACTGTCTTGAAGATTTAACCCTTTTATGACCCACAAGAGCTTTCATACTGATTTTAAAATATTTTACTACTCGAGATTTCCAAAAAACTACCACATTTGAGGGTACTCACATTCCTACACCAGGCTGTGATCATGAATAAGCTCTCCTTTTTGTTGAAATTACTTTCTTTTACATCCACAGCGCATTACACAAATGAACCTTTGAAATCATAGAATCATAGAATAGTTAGGGTTGGAAAGGACCTTAAGATCATCCAGTTCCAACCCCCCTGCCATGGGCAGGGACACCTCCCACTAAACCATGCCACCCAAGGCTATGTCCAGCCTGGCCTTGAAGACTGCCAGGGATAGAGCATTCACAACTTCCCTGGGCAATCCATTCCAGTGCCTCACCACGGCTCAGTTCTGCTGCCAAATGTACCACATCTTCTCGAGTCTCACTTCGTAATCAGCCCCTTTCCCTGGGGCTCTGTTCAAGTTGTAATGAATCACCACCTGATCTTCTCCTCCCTCGTCTTTTAGCGCCTAATGATTGACATTGCATTGAGATAAATTTTTGCAGTAATGGAGATCTTTTTCTTAGTTTATAAATCCTCGAACATTTAGAAGATACAGAAATATTTAAAATGAACCAATTATGAGCTCTGCACCAACTTCAAAGGATGAAGCAATAAACCACTGACTCCTAGGACAAAAAACACCATAATTCCTGGAATCCCTGTATTTAACAGCTACTGCAGAATCTCTTCTGACCATCAAGAACCAACAAAAATTCAAGCCTGATGTGTTCTATATCCCCCACACAAAGCTGAAGGAATTATAAATTTGAAGAGAAGGTTCAACTGAAAGAGATCTCAGGCAAAAGTCACCAGGATGAAAGAAGTGTGGCTCCAGTCCATCTAATGACTCAAGTCTCCAGCTAATAAGTAAAGGCCTAGGTTGTATGTAGATGCAGGAGCTATCTCCTCATAATACACATGTAGCTGACAGAAATCATATTAGCACCTTCTAAATTATTTTTTTATAGCAGACATTTATCAGCAGCCCAATTATCTGAACACCCCATCAAGAAAAAGGGAGAGGGAGGGCAACAACAAAACTTTCAGAGAAAACAGAAATAATATGGCGTGATGATTAGGCAAGTGCTTAATTTGCAGGAAATACTTTGACACCAACAATGCACGAGCGACATCAGAAGCAGCAAGAACCTCATTAGTCACTGAGGAGAAGTTTTGCACAGAAAGACAAAGCCTTCACAAGGCAGCAGAACCCCCTGGTGAAATGAGGGTGGCGCTTTCATCTTTCATGCTATTTCCTATACCACAAGGTCAAGCCTAATAATCTTCTAAACTGAATCCTTGTTAAGAGGAGGGTTTAAGAGAAGTAAGAGAGAGCAGTATGGCCTTATACAGGCAGTAACCTCAGTTTCCCCCTCCAGATACTTCACTTCCATAAGATGGTTTCAGTAACAAAAGGATTCTTTAGTTTGTCTGTAGCAAAACCTGATTCTTATCATTTTGCATATAGACTCAGACATGTAAAACCTACTCATTATGCCTAGCTCTTTTCCAAGGGATAATTGTTGTGGTTCCTTTACTTTAACCATTGAAAATGCTTAGGTGTTGGTAAGCAGTATAACACAGAGAAAGAAATTTAAAGAGATTTGAAAAAGATTTAAAAGACTAATTAATCTCTTACAGGTCTGGGAAGATCAACTGAGGCAGGATTTATTTCTTAAGATGGCAGGCATGCAAAAGAAACTAGAAATTGCAGCTGCTGAGATTGCCCATGGTCTGTAACATGTGCGTGACTTTTGGGATAGACTAAGAATATAGGTTTAAACTCGTGCTTATTTGAAATATGGATGTGAATGGTGACATTGTTAGTGTGGACGGCACGAAATCACAGACTTGCACATTCTTCTGAAAGATAAAAGGCAAAGCAAGATAAAAAAAGTGCAGAATTGTCCTATTAGTAATACTAGTGATAGAAAAAAAACATAAATCTTTACTCTTGGCAACTGGTCCACATGAGTGATAAACCCATATTTCCACATGCCATACTTCAGAGCACTCCTATTCTAGGGTAAGGACAGGGTATATATTATTTGCTCTGTGTTTCTTCCCTTGAGCTAAGATGTGGATCTGTCCCTCAGAACAAGATCATTTTGCCCCAGCTCTCACGCAGGTGTTCCAACCTAAACTGGCAAGCTCTGTAAAATAGATGTTCTATAAGATGAAAGGACTACAATGTCTCAGAGTCAGTCCCAGAAGGTCGAAGCCTGCTTAGATCTCAAGCATGCCCTTCTATAAATGTTTTCATAGAGAACAAAGCTGAGGGCCCACATTCTGCTCTTTCATCTACCCAAGAAGACAGAGGTCGCCCTTCATCCAAATTAGTTATGACTCTTAAGACAATCTTATGATCAGTTACTTCCAACAGTGGAGACCAACTCGACACTGTGTGCAGCCAGATACTGTCCTTGGAAACAGAAAGAGAGAGAGATTTTATGTCCTGAAGAGCTTGGCAGGTGAGGATTTTTATTCCTTACTGCAAGCACTAATGTGTGAGCAACTAGCCAAAAGATGAGACTGAGCATGAGCATGTCTGCATGCTGTGGTGTGCTGGCATTCAAAACAAACCCAACACATTTCAGAAAACTTCAAGGTCAGGAGTTCTGGTTTTAAAAGGGCTGAGTTTTGAAAGATCTACTGAGGCTTACTCCACAATTCTGGTTTTGTCCATTTCAGGTATCACAGGATGCAATCTCAGGAGAATAATCATGCAAAAACTACACAAGTGAATTCACATATACAGAAATTACATAAGCCCTCTATAGTCTAAATTACCAATCTGTTTATCTGCATTCATCTACAGTCATCATGCGCACTACAGCACTTGATAGTCTGAATACAAAAGCTAATAATCTAAAATTCAGTTATGTCCCAGAAAAAAATCACAAGCAAAAGTATTTTCTATCAGCCTGCAATTGCAGAGAGAAGCCAAGGCACGTAGAGCAGTTGTGAATAGGTTTTTACAAACCCTACAAGGGAATGCAGAATCGCACGCATAATTGACTCAGGATTTTCCAATAGCCTTCCTGCTTTTTCCACCAAAATAAAACCAATGTTCTATATCACTCCTCTTTCTTACAGGACAAGAGCTGTACCCATTTAAAATATAACACAATTACTGTATCTAAAATTGTTAGGTTCAAAATGAACGCTCTTATTCAGCTGAAAGTTCTATATTGAAGTTAAATATTATCTATGAACAGTACATTGGGGTATACGACAACAAATTCATGAGTCTCTGTATTAGCTTATTGGTTTTCATGTCAACACCATGCGCACAACAGAAATACAATTCCAAAATAACTTGGAATATAAGAAATAATAGCTATTAATATCGCTGCCCTCAAAGAATATGGAAATTCTTTTTATGATTCTTATATAATCAATGCAGTCTGATACGATTAAAATGCAAAGATGCCAAATCCAACGTATAAACAATTGTGCCCTCAAGTTAGTCAGTAGCTGAAATACACACTTATGTTTTGGAATATGACCGAGCTGAGCCCACTCGTTTCTGGTTTTAGCATGTGTGATTCCATCCGATATGTTAAATTTCTGGTTACATTCTGTACTGACAGCTATAAAAACGAATGACTGTACTGCAGGCTGGAATATTTGTGTCACTTATACTGGGATAAATCAAGAGTAATTTCACCATGGTGCCTGACTGCCTTCACACTGAAATCTCAAATAGTAATTTTTTTAATGTAATAGACATATCCAAAGCAAGACTTGATGGCTGGGAGGCACATGGAATTTATACTGTAGTTATTTTTTATAATGATATTCATTAACCATTGTAAGAAATGACCAAAGAATACAACACAGATACCTTTCGGAGTTGTATTCCTATTTAGGCACAGACTGCTTTGCACAGGTGTCAGCAGGTAAAACCCCGCACTGCTAGAATCACAGAATCCCAGATTGGTTTGTGTTGGAAGGGACCTTAAAGCTCATCCAGCTCCAACCCCTGCCACGGGCAGGGACACCTTCCACTGGAGCAGTTGCTCCAAGCCCCTGTGTCCAACCTGGCCTTGAACACTGCAGGGATGGGGCAGCCACAGCTTCTCTGAGCACCCTGTGCCAGGGAACAGCTTCTGCTCAAGAGCTCATCTCAATCTCCCCTCTGGCAGTTAAAGCCATTCCCCTGTCCTGTCCCTACAGGCCCTTGTCCAAAGCCCCTCTCCAGAGGTCTCTTCCCATCCCAAACAGAGCTGTCAGCCCTGATGCAGGGGTGTCTCACATCCGCAGATTGTGAGTATAGAAGGGTGCAGGTAGGCGCAGAGGAGCCAGGCACTGGAGCAGACACTCCCCTCCTCTCACTGCCTCTTGCAGACACATCGTACTAAGACATATTTTTCCCCCTTGATTTTCCAGCACCTCTTTCAGCTAATCACCCAGCACTTGGTTGTGCTAATCACGTACAGTAGTTTGATGAAGGGCTGAGGTCATGAGCTGCAGGTCTGTTCCCTAATGGGTGAAGCAGCACCTTCCTAACGAGATACCTGGCCAGCATGTTGCAGATGCAACATTCATCCTCCATAAACATCCTCCAAAATCCCTGTGCATTTCAATGCCTCCAAAATGCTGCTGCTCTCAGCTCATCCCTAGTTACTTCATGGTTAATTCTGCCACAGGGGAATGATTTCATTCTGGTTTTATACAGTACGTAGCAGCAGCATCCTGCTCTGTAACTGGGAACTTCACCATTCCCCTGGTAGGAATAATGACACATAATCACCCAGTGAAATGCACATAACATCAATTAGCACAGCAGAGCTTAGGAGGCCATGGACCTCTGTAGCCTGAAATGCAGTGAGGATCTTTTGCACCTCGAGCAATACCAAATGCTCCATGGTCAGTCTGCCTGCATCTGTGGTGCTGATCCATGTGCGATGCTGATCCCCTCCATGCCCATTGCAGGTACCATTGCTTTAGGGGGGTGCAAGGAGGGCTTAGAGGGTTCAGGCTTTTTGTTAGCTTTAAGCAAGCACTCACTAGAGAACCTGAGGGATTTCTCTTGGCCAGTGGGACATTTTTGTACCTGGTTGATGTAGTTCATAGACCTTTATGCAGAGTGGTATGAGCAGAGCTGTGCCTGGTAGGAGGCAGCAAAGATGAATGCTGGTCCCTAAAGGTTCCTTTCACACTGTGATAAGAAGGGCAGCAGGAGGGTGGAGGTCATTCAGATTGAAGAGGAGGAAGTGGCTGTTTAATGTGGTTTGAGCCGCTTTACCCCCGCCTTATCTTTTCACCAGTGCTCCAGCATCATTACTGTGCTCCAGCATCAACCTGCTCTAGTGGAAGGTGTCCCTGCCCATGGCAGAGGCTTGGAACTGGATGATCATTAAGGTCCCTTCCAGCCCAAACCATTCTATGATGGACCTGGTTACCAGCATGTTGCCTGAAGGGCAGAGGGAGACCTGCTGGAGCTCACTCAGACCTGTTGCTCCCCCCACCAAGTGCTGTTCCCCATCTCTCTCCCATATGCATCATTGTGGCTTTAGGTAAAGAAGCTGTCTTTTCATCTGCTCTGTTAGCTGTGAAACATTTGCTTTGCAAATGCCCCTGTGTCAGGAGCTGCAGATCTGCAGGAGCCCCTGGGGATAATTTGTTGTGTGTCTCTATGTCCTGTAACCCTGAGATGTTGAAGTCCTGTGAAAACTGCTTTGCTTTGGACTGAATGAGAGGGATGCAGGCGGGAACTGCCCACATGATTTAGAAGAGGTTGGAATTGGAGTGAGGGCTGAGAAAAACAAGGAAGTCCATCAGCTTTGGAGCAGCGAGGCTGTAAATACTGGTGGTGTCCTGAAAAGAACTGAGAAAACACAATAAAAAATGCAAGAGATGTGGAGAAAAGGGTTGGAGTCATCAGGAGGGAAAAAATGAACTGATTAATTTATTACCTACATTATCTGCTTGTTGAACAGCCAGTTAGCTGGCTATAATGTTAGCAAAGGCTGAACCGCTGGGACAGGGAAAATAGCTCAGCTTATCCTCCTTCCCATGAGCTGCTCCACTGGGTTATCCCATGCCAGCACCCATGTGGGTCATTGTGGGTGCAGGAGAGCTCATCATCCCATGCATGGCTTGACCCTCGGTGTTTGCAGCCTGGCTGGGTCCTCCTGCTGCTCCAGCACCTTGGGGTGTCTAAACACACTTATCCCACTTGTTTTCCTCCACAGCCACTGCCAGAGAGGTGTGAAATAGCCATAAGCTGGGGCGAAGAGGGAGCAGAGCAGTGGGATGAGCGGAGAGCAGGATGGGGAGGGAATCCCCTTGGAGCGGTGGGGTCCTTACTGTAGAGGAGCTGCTGGCCTGGAGGAAGGGCTGTGGGTTTATGCTGTCCTCTCCCATCACCCGCTGCTCGTGCTGCACTCTTAAAATTTATAAGTTGATGCGCGTTTTGTTCACTTTCCTCCTATGGTCAGTTAAGAATAATGGAGAAATTTAGCTAAAAACCTGACTGAGATCATTAACGATATCTCCCGAAAAGAAGGATATGTTAATAACCATCAGTCGACCAAACACGCCCCAGCATGCAGAGCTGCGGCAGTGGTGGGGCTGGTGGGTCAGTGTCCAGGCTGGTTCTAGCATCTTCCTGCAGCCCTTGCTGTGATTTATATGCAGATGCAGAACTCAAAGGTGTGGAGTTAAGTGCAGGAGTCTTTGAGGTGATGAGAGCTTGCAAAGTAAACTGTCCTGGAAGAAGTGGTAATGTTAAAACTCAACACTGGGGACAATGACTCATTTTGCTAAATGAGTTATATTTTAGACATTGTTCATATGGGGTTTTTTCCTTCCAAGTGCTTGCCAAGGTTGCTTTCAGGCTTTGTTTTGCTTTGCTTTTCTTTGTATTAGGTTTTTTTTTCCCCTGCCAGTTTCAGCTGCAGGGTTCCCATATGTTTGCTTCAGCATTTGCTTCCCTTTCCGATTCCTTCTCTTCCACAGACCTATTGTTTAATTTTTAGGCAAGTAACCACAGTCCTGAAATATTCCCAGAATTTCCCTTAAGTGCATGTACACACACACAAAACTCAGCACACGGTGCACTGGGTGTTTGCATTCCCAAGAGAGAGTATTACTCGGAGGAGAAATCTGGACTGTCCCTCTCAGTGCTCAGCTTGGAACTGGATGATCATGAAGGTCCTTTCCAACCCTAACTGCTCCATAGAATCATAGAACAGTCAGGGCTGGAAAGGACCTGAAGCTCATCCAGTTCCAACCCCCCTGCCATGGGCAGGGACACCTCCCACTAAACCATGGCACCC